>JAGFZM010000478.1:349751-383541 GCA_017657215.1 Limnothrissa miodon | reverse complement strand
AACTCAATGTATATACTCCCAATCATCCGTAAATTGGCCTAAATTGTATTTTACTCCGGAGAATCCCTTTAATGTTGTTTTGAAGCTACAACGCTGTTAGTGAAGTTACCAATAAAACCAAATAACAGTTCAGACGATTAACAACTGTGTGTGGGCTCATTATGAATTGTGATTTGTCTACGTGAAGCTATTGTTTGTCTACTTGAAGTTATTGAAATAAAGCCAAGTTCATCACAATATTTTGATTACACTGACTTAAGCATATCCAGTATCACCACGTAGGCCTATGTCCTGAATCAAAATATTCTCAAATAGATAGCTGTTACGTTTGTATAAGCCATCTTTTATTGATTCCCTCGCGGACCACTAGAGATCACAGGCGGACCACACTTTGAGAAACACTGAACTAGACGAACAGCCCGTCGTCCAATCTTGCTGACTGGTACCTACCCTTTCCGGTTTCTTAATGTAATTGTGTTTCTCATTTTGTTTTTGTGATTCTTCTTTTGTTTTTGTGATTCTTAATTTGTTCTAGTGTTTCTCAATTTCGTTTTTGTGATTCTTAATTTGTTCTAGTGTTTCTCATTTTTTTTTGTTGTTTCTAAATTTTGTTTGTGTTTCTCAATTTGTTGTTGTTGTTTAGTAATTTGTTAATGTGGTTTGCACTTCAGGGCCACCATACTTACTGGCCATAATAGAAAAAGCTGCAACTTTGCAAGCATTGGTATTGTTGTGACACGATACTATGGTTGTGTCTGTGAATGCACAGTTTCGGAATCCTGCCCTTGGAGCCCAGTCCGGGAGACCCCACGTACCTACAGAACTACGGTCACAGTGGCTCTGGGATGGAGCCACCACCTGCTGCAGGTCCACCAAAGAAGGTATTCTTACATATGCCCTATTTTACCCCTAAGGACACATTAGTCTTTTAACATCACTACCACCCCACCTCATTTTGCATCTACACCACTAGATCATTAAGCTGTATATGACCTAACCCTAGGAGTTACAGTATGTTTAAAGTTCACTGCTTACAACAAAAATGAGTGTCTAAAGGACACTGCGCATTGTTAATGCTTTGAGTAAGTTAGCTTACTTCCTTAGTCTTGGCTTACTATCTTGGCCTTCTGTGTAGAGGCCTTATATTTTGGTTCGGTGGCTTGTACAAAATGTGAGACGTTACTTAAAGCTATGGTCTCCGATTTTGAATATTTGTAATAATTATCAACTTCGTTTATATTGTGATTATGGTAATGTGGACCGATCTTCACAATATCAATAATCAAAAGAACGACAAAAATGCATTTAGTCTATCAGCCGTAATCCAGCATAGAAATTGACCAATGTGAACCATCCGGGACGGGATGCTTTTTTCAAATCTGTCTAAGAGGCTCAAGTGATTTTCAGAAACGTAGATTATAGCTTTAATTTGGCATTTATGCTTACATTTAATCCGGGGTCCTTTATATATATGCTGTATGTGTGTGTGTGCGAGTTACCTGAGTATTCAGACCAAAAAAAAATAGAATTGACTGTTTAATGGAATAGAGCTTTATCTAATATAATAAAATGTCAATGTTTGAATAGGGTTACAATTGTCTTTTATTCTTTCTATTCTTTTATTCTTATTGTCTTTTATTTCTTTCCCCCCCTCCCAGTCTGTTGCTCGAATCAGCCAAGTTGGCACAAAGTCAGTATTTGCACAGAGTGGGAACAGCAGAGAGGTCATCCCCATCCCCTTCAACCAGACCCAGACCACTGCCCCACAAACCAGGTGCGAGTCAAGGGCATGATGAGGGAATACTATTTAACACAATTGTTGTTGTGGCAAAGCTACACAAGTCTAGCACTACATATTGGACATGTTACTAAAGCACTCCATTTGTGTAACTGCGTTACACCAAAAGCGACCAAAGCTGCCGCTTGATAAATAGTTCTGTTCGCTTTTGTTGCCAAAGTTGCTCATGACGTGAGGGATTTGAACGTTCGATTTTGCTTACCCATTTAAAAGAGCCGTAGTACAAACAGTTTGAAAAAGCCATGGTTGTGCAGAGCCTGCTACTAGGAGGGCTACTGTTTCAATAGCAAATTGTCCTGTCGAAGAGGGTCTCTACGTAATTGATATTACAACCAAAAACAAAGTCACATCAAGTGTTTGGTGTTGGTATTGGTATTGCTAAATGGCATTCGGTGATCTGCAAATCGTATTGTGCATTCAGTCTACTTTGAATATAAAACAAAAAGCATTGCAACGTGCAGGGAAAGGGATTTCGATTGTGCTACTCTGTTGAGCACCACATAGGCTACAGGTTATAGCCTTTTTTTGGCGATCTTGAAACACCGAGTGAACAAAAGTGCAGTAGGAACAGTTTCCCAGTATGTTCCCTGAGAGAGGTGTTCCCTGATATTTTCCATACAAAGTGAATTACTTCCGGCGATTTTGCAGCTTTAGTCGCTTTTGGTGTGAACGCACAGTAATATGCTAGCTAGATGATCAGTCTGCCTTTTGTGCCTTATACATGAACATTATGCTTATTAGAGGGGTAAACTTTAGGTTATCCTAATTTGCAGTGCCTAAATTGTACACTAGGTCGATTTTGCATCTCCCGCTAACACACCAGTCACAGCGGAAGTGAAAACAAGGAATCAAAAAATCATGTGAACCTGACATATATTCTGCAGGTGGTCCCTGAATTTTGTTATCCTTGTTCTGAAAAACCTTTGAGAGACACTGTATTATAGCAACTGGTATAGGACTGTTGACAGTTTATGAGTTGGTGCACTTTTTATCCAAAGAAATGGTTCAAGCCAATTATAGGTCTATTTTGTAGATGAAGATTGATCAAGATGTCTCTTGGGTTAGGAATGTTATCACTGTTGTCAGGAATACTTACTGTAGAAGTAAGCAAAGTATTTTGTCCTGTAGTACCACACCTCAAGTGCTGAGCCCAACCATTGCTGCACCTCCTAATGTGCAGCCGAGGAGAAGCTCCAGACTCTTCACCAGTGCCAGTTCTACTGCCAAGGTACACATGCGCCACACACCCACAGCTGATCTGACACACACATTTATATGCATTTTTGGCATTTTTGCAAAATGTTCTTGGTGAGAACTCTTAACTGAACAATGGGTCTTTTGAAGTGGGCCCTGCGTAGCACAGGGTTTATCACTGGTTTGAATCTGATGAAGGCATCAGTTGGACTGGAGTGATCAGAGACGTAGGTCAGTTGGCTATGCACTAACTGCACATTCTTTATAACAGGAGAACAGCAAGAAGCTAAAAATGAAGTTCCCCACGAAGATCCCCAACCGGAAGACCAAGACTAAGACGGGTAAGGGGGGCATCACGCCCTCCAACCTGAATGAAAGTATTGAGCTGCTCAAACTTGACTCCTCCATCTCTGAAGGCAAGGTCAGCCTGGGCTCCTCCCAGCTGCAGGCTTTCACCCTGCAGAAGGCTGCCGCAGGTACCGTAAACAACTCTGAGATCACCCCGCTGCACACAACCCTGCAGCAACATTTCCGTTTAATTACACCCAGCTAACTTGTGATCTTGTTTGTTATCCACTGAATAGTTTGGCACTGTGAAGAGACATGACTGCTACAGGTTCACGTCAGTCACTTCACCTCACTCGTGTTCCCTTTCTCAGATGGATTAATGAGCCTGATGCGGGACATTGGGCGGGGCTACGTGGCTCTGTGCTCCTACAACTGCAAAGAGGCCATCAACATCATGAGTCAGCTACCGACACACCACTACAATACCGGCTGGGTTCTGAGCCAGATTGGACGGGCACACTTTGAATTGGCTGAATACACGCAGGTACGGGCAGGCACATAGGGGTTGATTGGCTTGATGATTGCATGTCCTTTAAATTGAGCAGCTACCTGGTTGTCATAATAATCATAGTAAAGTTGGTCATCAGAAAAAATTATCACAAAAACTGGTTTGTTCATGTTGAAAGATGAGGAATGATGATGCATCTAAGAAGTGCATGTAACTAATCAGATGTTCACATGATTGAAATAAATGACCCCCTTGAATGAAATAAAGTACCCCCTTTCCGATTAGAATTAGAAACTTTATTCTGATCAGGGTGTTTTACATAGGTCATTTCTATATTGATAAAGCTATTATTCCATTTCTATTGTGTTTTTCTTTAATGTATGTATTGAGTTAAGATGATTTTCATCATCATGACTGGAATGTGGATGTCATGATTATGAAATCAGCTTGAGCACATGAAGATAGGAATACTGTTTTGGTGATGGCACTGTCTATATTACATTTCATGGCTCATGATGCCTTGTAATGATGCAGGCTGATAATTGTCAGACATAACACTTGTATCTCCATGTCCCCAATTCAGGCAGAGCGGATTTTTGCCGAGGTGCGACGGATCGAGAGTTACCGTGTGGAAGGCATGGAGATCTACTCGACAACTTTGTGGCACCTGCAGAAAGACGTGGCGCTCTCTGCCCTCTCCAAAGACCTAACTGACATGGACAAGAACTCGCCTGAGGTAGCCGCCATTGTTGGGTTGAGTCAGTTAATCTTGAACAGAAACAACAGATTGCCACCTCAGTGCTTGTCCCGGGATTGCAGAATTGAAATACATGATAAGATTTATTGCATGCTGTCTGGGGAACCTTTGACTAAATACATTGCTGTTAAGAATGTAATGAGAACAGGTAGGATAAATGTTTTTACTGTATACAAAATGGCTTTGAATTTTGCCCCAAAAATCATATTCAAATTTTGTTTTCTTTGATACTTAAATATGTTTAAATTAACCATATTTTGACCAAAGTTAATGTTTGATTGGAAATGCATGATCTTAGAGGAAAATCGCAAGCACAAACCAGGGCTCTATGCCATCTACTCGAGCCCAGATGACCAATAATAGCCTTTCTAATGATCTTGCGATTCACAGATAATAAACATAATAATCAAACCCCGTTTAATGCAAAGCAAACACATTCACAAAAAAATCTGTATTGATGGAAGCCTAATATTTAATGTAAAATATTCAAATTAAATTCGAAGTTTGGAGTCAAAACCCTACAGGTCGTCAAACGCAAGGGGACATTGCCCAATCCTACTGCACACCATTGGCTAGTTTGTGCTATTAATGGTGAAAATATTGATTGTAATACTTTCTTTTATGTCTTTCCTTCTTCTTCTTTCTCTTCAATCTCTGTGCATCTCTCTCTGTCTTGCTATCTCTAGCCTTGGTGTGTGGCGGGGAATTGTTTCAGTCTTCAGCGGGAACATGATATTGCCATTAAGTTCTTCACACGTGCAATCCAGGTGGACCCTAGCTTTGCATATGCATACACACTCCTGGGCCATGAACTTGTGCTGACAGAAGAACTGGAGAAAGCACTTGGGTGCTTCCGTAATGCCATCCGCCTCAACACACGCCACTACAATGCCTGGTAGGATGACAGCACATGGGGCTAGAGGGGAGGGTAGCTTGCTGGCTTTGGTTAGCTGGTTTGATTAGAGAATGAGGACTCAGGTTTTTGTATTAAGTTTACCATTACTTCTGAGGTAACTTGCAAAGGTTTAGATGTAGCTGGTGTGTTTGTGACATTTTTGTTGGTTAAAGGTCTCCATCACTACAATGGATTTCCGTTAATTTTGATTTAAAAAAAACTTTTTAGAGTTTTAATTTGAGTTTTAAAGAAAATGTATACTGAAGGGTAAAAAAATCTTAACAGAATGAACTGTCCCATTTTGAAATGTATCTTGACAGTGCCTTTTGCAGAAATAAAAACCAAACCTTAAAGCAACATACCGACATCAATATTGAAATATGTTCTTCCCCAAACTTAGACGTTTTGATACATACATGTCTCTGATGATGCTGTTGTTACATACTTGACTCTGTGCGTGCACGCAATCACTCTGGTGTGCGATGCTACTTTGTTATATTTAGCTTAACCTAGTATTTTCAATGTGTACCAAACAGCCTTGACGTTAGAAGCGACCAAGCAAATCCACGTCTTTCCTATTTACATGCAGATACTCAAATAGTTACCTAAGGAAGTTGTGGTGACACAAAATAAAACATAGCGATTTTCTAAGCAGATAACAAAGAGAACTATGAACTGTATGGTGGAAGAACACTTGGAAGCCCTTAGCCGTCAGCGCAGTAACATCTTCCCTCCTTCTCCCCCAAGGATGTTACTGCGCCGACAGAAAAGGGCTCCCAGTTGTTTCTCAGCCATACATAGTTCTTTGTTATCCGCTTAAAAAATCTCTACATATTATTTTGTGTCATCACAACCCTCATAAATAACAATTTGAGTATTCGCATGTAAATAGAAAAGGCGTGGATTTGCTTGATCGCTTTTAACTTCAAGGTTGTTTGGTACACATTGAACAGGTATGTATCAACTTGTCTAAGTTAGAGGAAGAACATATTTCAATATTGAAGTACGGTTGCGTGTTGCTTTAAATGACAGGGGCCCACCTCTACTCGCCAGCATCTAACCGAGGGGCGGGGTCATTCATTTAGGTTAATTTGGCAATAACCTAAATTAATGAATGTCTTGGCGAGAAGGAATGAATGAGGTTTTGCGCAGTGTATTACTAAATCAGTTTTTTATTATTATTATTATTATTATTAATTTATTTGTTTATTTTTGCAGGCTGTGTGAACATCTCATCACCCTGGTCTTTTTTAAGGAATAGCCTTCATAGTTGAGAGACCTGTAGTGTTTTATGTTATGCTTTATTCCTGTGCTTCTTAACTCTTTCTCTCTTCTGTCTATCTCTGTCACAGGTATGGTTTAGGCATGATCTACTACAAGCAGGAGAAGTTCAACCTCGCGGAGATCCACTTTAAGAAAGCCCTGAGCATCAACCCTCAGAGTTCAGTACTGTTGTGTCATATTGGAGTGGTGAGTCTCCCACTGAGCTTCTCTTTATCTGATTGCTTTCTTATTCATTCACATGCAAATTAGTAGAAAATGTGTGAGTGAGTGTGTGAATGATCAAAAAGATTTGAAGCAGTACATTCTCAGCACCTTTGCTGTTAAAACCATGTCAAATGTAGGCGGGCATCAGCAATGTTGTCTCTTCCGTCACCCAAAAAATGACTAAGGAAATTCCAAGTGAAGTCTGATCTTGTGCCTTTTTTGGACAATAAATGTATGCGTTGGATATAGCCTACTATCTTACCTGTTCATCATTTGAGGCGTTGATGTAAATTCTTCAAATTCCTTAGGCTTGTAACTTTACAATGGATTGTGCAGACTAAAAAAAAATTTATGAAAACGTCTTCTTGAAGGAAACCTTCTCGAGCTCAGTTCAGTTGTACCTTGTCAACTTGGATATTGCCTTAAGCTTTCATATAGCGTAATGAATACCACTCAATACCACATTCAGCAATCTTTTTTTTTTTTTCCCCTTCAGGTCCAGCATGCACTCAAGAAGTCTGATCATGCCTTGGAGACCCTGAACAGAGCAATCAGCATTGACCCCAAAAACCCACTATGCAAATTCCACAGGGCATCTATTCTCTTTGCGAATGAGAAGTATAAGGTCGGTATCAGTCTAATGCTAAACCTGCTGTTAGGGGGCAAACCCCCTCTAAGGTTTCTCTTAGTCTACAAGAAGGCAGATGTATTTGAAATGGGCATGGTGAAGCATTTAGCAGACGCTTTTATCCAAAGCAACTTACACCTCTCTGCTGTCAATAACTTCACAGACTCATTAAAGGTTTAGGCATCTCTCTCTGATGGGCTTGCTTTTTGCCCCCTGAATACATTGTAAAAAAAAACGGTCTCGAAAGTAATCCTATAATCCTCACACGAACACTGAAACAAACCTAAACACACCAAACCACAGCCAACCAATTGACAACAGAATAGAGGTAGAGGACATGCATTAACTCACTAGTGTTTGTTTGAATATAACACTCTGGTTTGAGTATTACAACCCCTGTATTGTCTTTCGAGACTGGGTTTTTTCACAGTGTATTCAGGGGTCAGAAAGCTAGCTGATCAAGGGGAGATGTCTACAATTTGAGACAAAAATGAAATTGCGCTAAAATCCTGCAGCATAGCATAGAGCACATTTTAAGGGAAGACAAGTCTGACGCTTTGAATAAAAACATCTGCTAAATTACCAGTCATCTTTACTTCACTTTTCTCAAGTCACAGTATTAATTAGTCCTCTATTATCTCCCTCCAGGCTGCCCTGCAGGAACTAGAGGAGCTGAAACAGATTGTGCCCAAAGAGTCTCTTGTTTACTTTTTAATAGGAAAGGTAAGTTGGCAGTGTGTTTGTATCTTAAATGCTCATTTTCATTGCAAGTGGTTGCATTTGCACCATCACTGGCAAACGTTGGTCAGTGCTTCCCGCAGGAAATGTGTTGGTGAAGGTAGGGGCGGTAGGGATGGGAACACAGCAGGCTTGTTTGCCCCAGTCCTGAATGCACATTCTCTCTTCCTGGCGCGCTGATGAGGTTTGGGTGAGAGAGGGGTTGTAAACAATCTAACTAAATGAATAAAAAGGTCAAGTTAGTGAAAAAAATCAATCAATAATCCCATAGGCTTGGGAGCCAATCCAAGATTGTGTTTGTTCTGGTCGAATTTTTAAGAAAAAGCACAAACACATTGTATTTACATATACTTTTTTACAGATTTTTTTTACTTATTTACAGATACCTTTGTTGATCACAGGGTATTTTTTAAACAAGGACATTTCTCTGAAAGTTCACAAATGCTCATACAGACCATTCCTAACAACTCTTCCCTTTTGAGCTTTATATTTCTCACACTAAGAACATTAAAATGATCCATAATATTTCATACATTCAAGACACTTTTCAAACTCAACATAGTAAAATGAAGTTCTGTACTTTGGTGGGTCTGACTAAGCAAAGAATGTTAATAGTCCACAACATTAGAGTGGAAACTAGGCTAAGTATCCCTGCCAGGCCCAACCAAGGGGTTTCAAGCTTATCTCAATCTACAAAATATTACTTTCAGTGCATTCAGGTTTCTTTCTGTTGATCTGAAACTCGCATGGAAAGGAGACTCATAGACACTTGGGCACCCAAAAAATTTCCTTACAGTAGTTTGGTAGGGGTTATTTGGGACCAGAGTCTAGTGACTATTATCATTGAAAGGGTTATTTTTTGCCCAAAGAAATGAACAACCTATTTAAGCAACTTTTAAAATTCTGTTTTGTAATGCTAAATATTTATTTTGGGGGGTATATTCAAGGTGGAAGTTGTCAAGGTGGCTGCCTTAACTATTAAAAAAAAAAAGAAAGGAAAGAAAAAGTGAGTGGGGTGGCGGGGTGGGTGCAGGGGGAATCCCTGTTGGTGTTAGTTATTTGATGTTAGTCATTTGGTGGTCATTGTACTGATCATGAGTCCTTCTCTCAGGTCTATAAAAAGCTTGGTCAGACTCATCTGGCACTCATGAACTTCTCCTGGGCCATGGACCTGGACCCCAAGGGGGCCAACAACCAGATCAAAGAGGCCATAGACAAGAGATACCTCCCAGACGATGAGGAGCCAGTCATCCCTGAGGACTATCCCTATTTTTCAAGTGAGTTACACCATTACCATGAAACGGTAATGACCAATTTTTTAATTAACTTCACAATATTAACTAGGCGTTAACAAATTCCAAATGTAGACCTTGTTTTATTTACTTTGATTGTAAGCTGTGTGTTTGCATAGGTATGAGTCAACCAAACCCAAACATGGTCATTTGGCTAGTAGATGTGACAACTGGAATTTTGACAAATGACACAGATGGAAGTCTTTTATCGTTGAATTCTGACAGATGTGTCAGACATGATAGTCTTTTACTGATGAAATGTGACAGTCCTTAGGTGCTCCAATGTATTGTGGTTTAATCACTTTTCATGTTAGTCATATGTACATAATAATATAACTAACATACCTGGATTCCCGAAGTGTGATGGGACTATCAGGATAGCCCGGGAAATTACCCTTGTAGGTCAGATCGTCACCAGCCATCACTCCTAGCTTACTCTCACACTGTAAATGCTTCTAATGAGGCAGTAACACAACAGGAAAGATAATGGAGCCTAAACAACAAACCAAAATCAAGGTCCTGGGTGCTTCACATTTTGATACTTAAATGAAAAGTAGCCAGTTAAATGCCAACGGGACCCTTTCCTCTCAACACCATCTTGAAGAAGATATTTGTATCCTAGATGTGCCAGTAGGTGGCAGCAATGCAGTGTTATGTCAAATACATTGCTGCATGTAATATGTGAGGTGTGGAGAGGATGATGAATGGATGAAAAATGGATTACCTGTGCCTTTCTAAACTCTGTGCTTTAACAATGGTATTTATGCTTAAGCTTTCTAGTGTGTTAAATATATTGTTTTGAATGCGTCTTTCCACTGTGCCCAGGGCTCACACATTGAAAAACAATGGGCTAAAAACGTGAGGAATGATTAAACTTTGCACAAATTATTGGAATCATTCCTATGCAGACATAGCCTACAAGTTTGTACTTTAGTACTATAAACTATAACTTTAGTACTATAAACTATACGTTCTTTTCCACATTCTTAATTGCTTTGAGAAATGGCAACTTTGCCTACTAACTGTGATGTGTGGGTGTTGGAGGAGACTGCTGTATGTCTGTAGACATACTGTCAAATTCATACCTGGGGTTTGCCGTGTCCTGTCTTTTCTACAGCTGAGGAGTCACAAGAGAGCAGCATGACTGACGCAGATGATACGCAGCTGCACACAGCCGAGAGCGACGAGGTTCTGTAACCCAACCACATCTCTGGACTCAATCGTACCCATGCCAATCCCCCCCCCCCCCAAAGGCTCCTCTGTTGTAAGATTGAAAAAAAAGGAGGAGGAGGATGATGATGGAAAAAAGGAATACAAACTGCTGCTAATACAGTACCTCCTCATTTCTCTCCTTTTTTAAGAAAAAACAAAATCACACCTTTTTGTGTTCTTCACCCTGTTGTCCTTTCTCCCTCCATCATGCCTTAGCAGTCAAAGAAAATCCAGTTCAGAACAGAATCAGAACGTTCAGTTTTTACATTGTTTTACTCACGTTAACCCCAAATAAAGGTCTCTGTAAGAGTCTTTAGTCCTGAGTCCTCTCCCTACTCTACTGTATTTGTGTGTGTGTGTGTGTGTGTGTGTGTCTGTCTGTCTGTGTGTGTGTGTGTGTCTGTGTGTCTGTCTCTGTGTGTGTGTGGTGGGAGAGGATAGACAAGCACATGGGCGATGAACCCTTTTGGAGAGATGCTGGGGCATTTGTGTTTTGCTCCATCTCAGGGCCATACTCAGACAGAGAAATTACAAAAGGATTCACCCTACCTAGTTGTGAATTTTCATTCAACGTTCAAACGACAAGACCTGGTTACCTAAAAGAGGTACAATAAAGTACTTAACCTTGTGTGTCACCTGAGTTTTTTTTTTTTTTTTTTTTTTTTTAATAAAGAGCCATTCATTTATCAATAATTTAAAAATATGTATATTGTCAGTTTTTCTCCTATTCCAATTCTAAAAAGAACCCTCCCTTCACAGCTCAGTCCATTTTAATTGGGTTGCCTAAAAACTTAAGCATGTTTCTAGACATTGTTTCTCCAAATTGACAAACACCTAAACATATGGTATAACGTAAGTGATGAGTCCATCCATACATTTTTGAGTATTTGATCATCTATAAAGCAAAAAGGCATTGAGGTTTTCCTGTGTTGAATTGTTTGTAACTAACTAATTTCAAGACTTTTTGTTCTTTACTAACAACATGCAACCCAATCCCACCTGACCCACCATGAACACTTTTTCTCCCAGCAAGGTGGTGGCAACAAACGTTTCTGTGAACAAACCCTAGTATATGGCATAAGTGACAGGTGAAAGATGCAGTAATGTCAATTTTTACTGAACCATGTGGTGCTGTAAAGCACAATGTGAGAGAGCTTCTGACTTGTGCACCAAGTTTTTCAATGTTTTCTTTTGCAAATGTATTGATGTCTTACTTTAAAATTGTACTGTCTTAGGGGATTTGCCTGTTATTGTATATTTTACGGATTAAAAAAAGTATATAGAATAAATTACTTTGATCAAAGTTATTAAACTGTTTTGGACTAGTTGATCATTCATATCAAGAAAACCATGGAAAATGATAACCTTAATTCAGGAGAGTGGCATGCTAATTACTGAGGTGGACGTAGGGTGGCCATTCATCCATACTCTTAGGCCTTTGTGCAGACAAAGGCATATGGCCTACGGATTTCTCACACTTCTGTGCCCATTGAAACTTCATTCCGAAGGCAATATTAAGCATCAGCCAGCAGAGAAGGGCGCACTAAACTGCTGCATATATGGATGCAATTTTTATTGTTAGATGCTTAACCTCGTTTATTCGAAATTGTAAACGCACACCTTATGAGGTGCCAACAACTGTTCAAAACTTTTAATGAAAAAAAAAAGGTTGCTGTCGCACACTCAGAACTTATTGCACATTTATTTGACCAACGTTAAGGCTTACGCCTTCATCAGGGTCATTTTTACATGCTGAAACCTAAAAGAAAAGACTGCAAGCTATCCTCACATTAAAACGATTAAATAGGTCAGGATCTCAGAAACGGTTAAGGTTATGGGATATTACATTTCCGATCACATAATTAACGGTAGCTAAGGCATATTATTATAGTTTACACTGACAAAATTTCAAACTTTTCTATGACTTTTATGACTTACAGTGAAGTGAATCTTTTATGACTTAATACAGCACCCCAAGTGTGTAGAATTCAGCATGCTCATATATGACATGTTAACCTATTCCAGTTGTATGGTATCATATTTTTTTAAACATAAATACTGCCAATGCCTTTGTTTTAGTCTTCAGTAAACAAAGAACCTTTACAACCAAGTATGACTTTCAGGGTTATGGGAAAGTTGTGGAATTGCTGAACGAAGTCTATTGTAGGCTGTAGTCATAGTATCCTTATGATCCATATTATCCTTTTTTTTTTCACTTTTAATTTCTACTTTTTTGAGTAAATCAATGTAGGTCACCTTACCATTTTAACAGTCACAAATTTCTACTTGAGTATGAAAAGTGTGTACTTATGCCGTTTAGCCAAACCTTATGCTTATTTTTGCAAAATAATAAAAACAACACCACCAATCATCATAATCTCACAATAACGAGTTAATATCTCAAAATAAGATACATTAGTTTTTTTATGATGCGCAAACGGGCTTCCATACTTTCCATACTACTTGTGTAGAGGTGTGCATGATATTTAGGGTAGGCCTATCTCACGTCTAAATGTTGGATCTCATATTGAAATCCGGCTGTCTGTCATAATCTTCGACTCTGAACAGAAAACTACGATATGGGTCAATTTTTTAACCTGATTACGTTCTTTAAAATTAATCTCAAATAGGCCTAGGTTGACATAAGAAGTGGCTATTTCGAATAGGTATGTCTGGGCCTATGCACAGTGGGGTAACCTATTTCTATGAAACGTGAAGCGGTCTACAAATGGCACAGCCAGATAACAACATGTGTCTTCAAGGTATATAAATTAACCGATAATGGCACAATGGCTGCGGAGCAACTAACATTGCTTCTTGTGTTGCTTGCTTGCATTTGTTTGCTTCAGACACTGCAAATGTAGTTATTTTGGCACAGCGGTTGGTTTAATTAATGTAATGACAAAAATAGATATGCAGCCTTAGTCTGAAAGGACCTGTAATCTTTAAAACATGAATACGAAACTCGTCAAAAATCGGTATTCATATTAATTTCATACATTTAAGAGCAACTCAGCAGACTTAAATTGTGTTCACTTTCAGTTGAACGCCCATTTTGTGGATAGCCACATCAGTAGTCCAATCAAAGCTCGCATTTCGATTGAGTATCAAATCGAAGATGCGGATGGGCGGGAGATTCCGGTTCAAGGCTGGTTGGACTGTGCAGGTAAGTGAACATGTATTCTAGACAGTCATGTTAAAGATAGTTTATTTCGAGATGAATGAATCATAAACAGGGGGGTTACGTTAGACAGTATCAGGAAACCTCATTGAAGAAACGCATGTGTTTATCCAATTTGCATTCGGTAAGCCTGTGTGTAAGAATAACGTAAACATTTACAGTGTTTGCAGTCAACAGGCCAAAATTGTTCCGTTCGGTAACGTTAATCGTTCAGCAGCTATCTATCTAGCTATCCAATATCTACAAATACATTGAAACAGTCACTTGAGTATAAGGGTAATAATGGAAGCAAATCGTAACTTATCTATTCCCATTGAAATATATTTTATTCCATTTAGCAGTGCAATGAGTTAAGCCATAACATTTGTTTATGAAAAAGTTGTAGCCAACTAGCTAGCTTGGCAGCTAAGATACGCACTGAAGGCTGCTGTTAGCTAGCTAGCCGATAGGTTAGTTTATCGTTAGCCAGCGACCATCTATGGCATAGCAGTCTTGAAATGATGATTTCTACGTTAGCGTTAATGTCTAAGACTAACGTTAGTAGGGGCAAAGGATGCTGTTGTTACCTTTTATAATAATGGGTAAAATTCCTATCGTTGTTTTAACAGGAGTCCTTTCGTGGTTTATTTTCTTTCAAGCTTATTGTTGGTATTGTTCGCCAACAGCACATTATAAAGTTCCTTGAAAGCTAGCGGGCTAACGTTAGCAAATTGACGTTAACAGTTATTTGCGAACTGTTCAGTGAGCCTATGCATCGAGTCAATATTAACACTTTATTTAAAGTGGATTTTGTCGAGTAAGATATTGAAAATATTATAGACAGACCCAGTTAATGTTCGGCTATGATTGTTTTGTTTGTAGTTGAAAATCTCAAGGCTACTCGGCAATATTATATTAGTAAGCTAGAATACACTGTCATTTGTCACTTGTCAGAAAAGGCAGTTCAAACGATGAAAATCAAATAACGTCTGTAAACGTAGTTTTAACAATTCAAATGGTACCAAATAATATGTACCAAAACAATTTCTTTTCTATTTCAGGCTTAATACATATCTTGTACGCAGAAGCGCAAAGTCAGTGTCAGCTCGAGAAATTCAAATTGTGGAGTTATCGATATGGCTTTTGTCAAATTTATCCCTGAACATGGATGCAAACCGTTTGAGGTACGTGATCAACAACATTGTTTTGGGCAAATAGTCCTATTCTTATCCTCCTGATTCTGAAAATAATTTTAAGAAATATCACATTCATTTTAATAAATGGCTGTAATGTGTTCTCAGAATATTCAGTCTGATGTCGCATGTATAGTTTTCAGTGTTGGAATGAAGGCCCTAGCTTTTAACAACCTAGCTTTTTAGACAGCAGGTGGCGCAGACGCTTTAGCGAGTGATCGGTCACTGCAAGGCTATTTCGGCGCACTATGTATGATTATATAACGTCATAGAATATCACTCAAAACTAATTGTAACAGAAATTATTGTTAGTATATACGTTCATGAAATACAAAACTGACGAAACTTCGTTTAGAATGCTGGGATCTTATCCAGGACCATAGACAGTGATGCAACCTTATAGACAGATAAATAACCCTTTGGCGATAACTTTCTGACCCAGGCTAAATCAGCAGTTGATCTCAAGACTTCCCCTCACATCTTGATTGCCTAGCTTCAACGTGTAAACGCATGTGCCAATCAAAATGAAAAAATAAATGCACTAAAATTTGCCTACCTATGCAAGATTAATTGCATAGCAAATTTATGTGCTGATTTTTGTAAACTATCCTTGAGGCTCCATATCTCATGTCTCATGTTATTGCTGTGTAAGAAGCTGATGTGGGGTGATACTAAGAATGATGACACAAATTTAGTGAAGACCAGAGACTTTCTGTTACACAAGAGATTTTTTACAGATTTTAAGATGCAGACATTGAGAGGTCAGGTATGTTAGTTATGTATGTAATATGACGCTTGTATGATGTTAATTTGAATAAAGTAATGCAAACACTACTTGGGCGCACTTAAAGGATTAGTTTGGTTTTTAACTCTTTGAGCCCCTTTCATATCTTGTCCAAAATGTAACAAAGTGGTTGACACCGAAATTTTGATGACTGGTCCTGACTCGACTATTTGGGAAATTTGGAATCACCTCTGCCTGCTTCAGAATGGCTACAAATGGGCATGGTCTACTATCGGCCCTTACAACAACCCAAAACATTAGTTTTTTAATATGGGCGACTCACCGACTGGGTTTTGGTGTTTGTTGATGTTCCAACACAAGTATCGTAGTGAAATACAGTATTTTATTTCTGTCGGAGTAATAGGGCTGGCTGATATGGCCTAAAATCAAATTTTCGATTTATTGAACATTTTAATTTGGTTACGATTAATCAGGGTCCCCGCGGGGTAGTAAAAGGTAGTAAAAAAAAAAATTAAAAATTAAGGCTCCTTTAAAAAGTATTTGGTGGTAGTAAATGTAATTTGACTTGGTAGTAAAAATAAAATGTCACCACCTCAATGTAGGATTTCCCATTGTTTGCATAATATTAAAATATTTAAAAAAAAAAAAAAAAAAAAAAATTATAATTAAAGCCTCTATGTGTAGGATCGGATCAGAATTCCCCATCTATCGGCGAAGTTGTATAATGCATACGTTTGAATAAAATGTATTAGCCCTCCCCTTCCCACAATCCTAATTTCTTGCTACGGAGGCCGAACGCTCGCTCGCTCGCTCTTATCTCAGTTTCTGCTACTCAGTCTCTGAGCGGAAACGCGAAAGGCGGAGCTGAATATACGATACTGCTCTCCCCTACAAGAACCTGTACTTTTGAAAATGGCGGCGCAAAATGGATATTCTTCTTTGGTCCCCAGCCATATCTTTATATAAATGGAAATTACCAAGTTTACCGGAACACTACAATTTATTCATGGAGGTAATTACCATCGTTTTACATTATATTTTTAAAATAAAAAATATATTTTTGATAAAAGACGAAGATAAATAGAAGATAAATCCTACACATAGAGGCTTTAAAAACAAAGTAGCCTGTACGATGCTCACAGGACCACAACTGAGTAGCCGTGTGGGAGGGTTCAATGGTTGCTACAGCAACGCCTTACGCGCATTTACCTTACCAGTTTTTCCAAGATGAGAGCGAAGCAAAGCATCTTCGATAACATTGGTTAGGAACACTTGTTAGTACTTGAAATGGGGAGATATAAGTTCTCGCAAACATGGATTAACAAACCGGCTTTCAAAGAATGGCTAAAACCTGTGATGGGGAAACGACCGAGAAGGATTTTGCTTTGTCTGCAAGAAGACCATCGATGTGACCTGGAATGGCATTACAGCTAAGCACCATTCATTCACATTGAACAAGGGTATTGAAGCATTGTTCGCGAACATGTTTCCAGACTCGCATGGATTAAAGTTTTCCGTCAACCAGATCACTAGAGGTCAAAGGTCTGTAAGGTGCTTAAGGTCGGAAAACAGTGCTTGATGCCTACACACGTTGCTTAAATTAACGAAAGGGCAACTCCTAGGCTCAAAACTGCACGCTCTGGTGTAGCTGAGTGAATAGGCCATTCTGACAGCACAATCCCCCATCACAAATAATGAAATATAGTGTTGGAGTAAGCTACAACAGAGCTGGTTGACGAAGTTCTAAAAGATCTTTGGCTACAATCAAGGCTGTCAGCCCTCATGCATTGGCCATGAAACACACTAATTTTGATTTCGCACTTTAGAAATTAGGCTTATTATTTTTACCGCACAGAAAATCACTCAAGTTAGAAAGAAGTTGACAGATTCAAACTTTGCGGCTCAATAAATGTTAAACAAATCTTACAACACAATATGCGTAACAGGTCTATACAACAGCGGTAAGGTAAACAAGGTACAACCGTATTTTCATTCAAACAATATGTATTTAAAGAAATACGGACAACATTGGTCCTAATGACCAGTCTACGGTAAGAGGAAAGCTTAGGGACCGTCTGCAAAGTGCAAAACACAAACAGATGTCAATAACTTCAATTACAAAAAGTGAAGAGCCACCAAAATCACCAAAGGCTTTTGGAATATTATCAAGGTCGTATCACACCCCTTTGTTTGGTGAAATGTAGCCTACCTTACTGTGCGTTCAGTCCAAAAGCGTCAAGAGCGTCGGAAGTTTTCTATGGAGAGACAGCGTTATTGGCGTTTAGAAGCGTTATGAGCAGAGCGTGGCTTCATGGGCATCAGAAAAAAGTTGAGCCTCAGTTAACTTTATGGTAATGATCTATGACACAGTTCGGCGTCAACCAATCAGAACGTCAACGTCCTTCTGTCATGTGTGTCCTCGAAAACAACCTGCATGTTTTTGGTTCCTATCGTGTGTGTGTTCCAGCTGAAAATGGCGGTGGAGAAGCTCATTGCTTGTGTGGCAATAGGGCAGCGCAGACGACGATATCCTCATCTTCCATGTTGAGATGTTACGCAAAGAAAAAGTGCCGGTATTTATAGACCGCATTTCATTTGTTTGTGGCGGGAAGACATTTTGATTGGCTCTATATTGCACCGCTCTAACCAATCGAACTAAACTGTAGATTAGGGTAACTAAACTAATGTTTTTTCCTCTTCATACCACTGATATAACCAAAAGTAGCTAGGCTACGAACAAAGCCATTTGCAAAACATTAATAGGCCTGACAAGTTACCAGTTACACATCTGTTGAAATAGAAGATAGATTTAACATTGCGTGAGTTACAATGTGTAGCCTATAGTTATATACATTCATATAACATTAATAACATTCAGTAGGCGGCACATTCAATGTTTTTATTAATCAAACAAAACTTGCTGTAGTTCATTTTGTGCAGAGCGCTTAGGCTTCTTTAAATAGAGAGAATAGAACGTTCGAGTGTTTCACGTCATGGCTTTGACGCTTATGGCACTGAACTTGGTTGAGTGTCGCGTTATGAGCTTCTCCAGCGACTTTGACGCTTTTGATGGATTCGGTCTGAACGTACAGTAACTATATTTTTTATAACGAATAGCATTCAATAACTTTGCTTTTATAAACTGTAGCCTACTACCACCAAGATGTATTACTACACTATTTACTTTGGTGAAAAAAAGTAATTATTAAATAAATTGCAATAACTTTGTTCCTACCAATTGTAGTGCTTTAATCCATGTACTGTATAGAGGTCTGTGGGTTGCTTTACACCAGGCGTAGTCAACTAGAAACTTGAAGGGTCCAGTCATACAATTTCCAATCTTTCCAGGGTCCGGAACAGTGATGGTTTAAATATTTTTAACCGAACAAAAAATGCAATAGGCTAACCCCAAAAGGAGCATTTCAACTATGTAGAATGTATTGTCAGGAGTCAGTGTGAAAAGTTAGTAGGCTTTCAGTGTGTAGATTCATCCAAAGGTAATGAAATGCATTTAGGCTTTTTAACAGCAGATTTCATTTGGTCCAATAAATTAGAGAAATTCAGTTTGTCTTGTTGCAGTGGAATCAGAGAGGGATGTTTTTTTAATGATGTTATCTTTTTGAGTTCCTTCAAACATAGCAATTGCTAGACCTACTTAATTCATACACTTCTTCACAATTTCTGCGTCAGAGAACGGTTCTTTGTGCTTGCCTAAAATAGGGCAGTGCGATTTTGCCAAAAATCAAAATTGCGATTTTTTTTTTTCAACCAATATTGCGATTTTTAACAATAAAAACCACAAGCACCAAATATGTCCCAATAATATACATATTTGTACACAATGTCTAATTAAAAATAGAAAATGAACAATTCTCATTAATCAGCATATTTTTATTGAAGAGAATATCTTGTTGCATTGAACCCCAATCCTTGTTTAACATAGTGCAGAGTGTATCTAACAAACAAGTCTATGCATTAAGTCTATGCTTTATGAAACAAAAAAAATTGCGCGTCTCTGCGATTTCGAAATTGCGATTTTCAAAATTGCGATTATATTGCAAATGCGATTTATTGTCCAGCCCTAGCATAAAACCTATGTCACTCAAAGTGAAGTTTACAGTTGCACGCTCCTATGTTGTGTGGCTGAGCTGCGTTTTGCTTGGGATGCTTGCGTCTGGTTTATTTTTCCGGTCCTTACCTCGGACACCTTTCGCTTTTTGCCATGATTTTTGTTTGCTAAAGAAACTGTTCGCAAATCGCTGTGTGAGGGAAAACCTGGACGTCGCAGTTGTCATAGTGATAATATACAAACACTGATGGGTGCGTTCGTAAATTCAATCTGCAACTCTGAAGATGGGATAACTCTCTGCAGTTCGAAAAAGATGAGCGATTTATTTTTTCTGTGAATTAAATTAACCGTTTCTGACAGCTCAAAACGGACATAAACCATAAACATAGATTTTTTTTTTCTCGGTCCGGATGTCATTGCACATGGGTCCGGATCCAGACCGGAGTCCGCCAGTTCGTTACCCCTGCTTTACACCAAACACCCCCCCCACACACACACACACACACGTGCGTCGTGTTGGTATTAATAATTATTTGGTGGTAGTAAAAAAGGTAGTAAGTTCATCTATCTGATTTCTGCAGATACCCTGTTAATTAATGATTTCTTTTATTTACCCCACCCCCGAAGTTTACTGTCAAGTTTTCTATTGTAAATATGCTCACATATTTTTGTGATTTTTGAATGATAACTTGATTTTAATCTTTTAATTACTATCTATGTTTATTAAACATCAATGTTTTCTTTGGTACAAGCTGCACCCGTTGCTTAGTTATCTCAGTGTTTAAGCTCTCCCTGCTTGACATGTTGGAGGAATAAAGTAACAGAGCAGGGTCACGTGACTCCACACGCAGCAGTGTTTTAAAAGGGAAAGTAATTGAAATAATTGACCTGGAAAAATTTGATCAATTATGATTACTTTTTGATTAATTGCCCAGCCCTACGGAGTAATATCAAGGGGCAACGTGTCTTCTGACAGAAACTATTTAACTACGATACTTGTGTTGGAACATTGTGTTGGAATAGTCCAGAGGTATACAAGACAAGTCGCGGTTTGTAAAGATAACAGGAACTCTGTGTTCCGTACAGGCGGAAACATGTTCCAGGTGGACAGACAACTGAAATAAAACGTTAACCAAAATAAAAACAGACAAAAAAAAGTCTGCATACCACAACTTGTCTTTAAACAAGAAGAATCACATAGCAAATGTATGAACTATATGGTGGCCCTGAAGCGCAAACCACATTAACAAATTATTAAACACAACAAATTGAGAATCACAAAAACAAAATTTGAGAAACACTAAAACCAATAAGAATCACAAAAACAAAATGAGAAACACAATTACATTAAGAAACCGGAAAGGGTAGGTACTAGTCAGCAACAGCAGACATCACTGATTGGACGACGGGCTATTCGTCTAGTTCAGTGTTTCTCAAAGTGTGGTCCGAATGTGACCTCTAGTGGTCCGCGAGGGAATCAATAATAGATGGCTTATAGAAACGTAACGGCTGTCTATTTGAGAATATTTTGATTCAGGACATAAACCTACGAGGTGATACTGAAGTGTAGTCAAAATATTGTGATGAACTTTATTCATTTATTCATTTATTTATTTCAATAGCTTCAAATAGCTTTCAATAGCTTAATGGCTTCACATAGACAAATCAAAATACATAATGAGCCTACACACAGTTGTTAACCGTCTGAACTGTTATCCGGTTTTACTGGTAACTTCACTAACGGTGTCGCAGCTTCAAAACAACATTAACTGTATAATATCAGATTAGCGGGCGAGCTAATTGCTCATAAAGTCGCTAAAAATACCTGTTGCTATGGACTCGTTGCTATGCCCTCGTTCGGACTCACTGCCAAGTCCAAAGCCACAGGTCACTGCCATCCCTTTCCGGTTTCTTAATGTAATTGTGCTTCTCAGTTTGTTTTTGTGTTTCTCACTTTTGTTGTTGTTCCTGAATTTGTTTGTGTTTCTCAATTTATTTTCGTGCTTATTATTTTGTTAATGTTGTTTGCACTTCACGGCCACCATAGAACAGAGAGTTTTGAAATTATATTTGAGGACGCCTGGGTGCAGTGCAAGGTGCATGCACAGGTGTTCAAGTAATGGATAATTATGTTACATGGTTGAATGGTGTTCTACATAGGGCGGTAACTTTATTCACAGGGAATGGTAGGGCATGTAAACAATGCCAACCAAAATAAATATGGATGAAGTAACGTTAAGATCCTCTTATCTTATGACTTGTCTTTTATGACATGAGTTGCATAGCAACTGTATGGGCTGTAAAAAGTAGTGGTAAGGTGAGGTCTTATAACCTGAATTACTGTAATGATGTAAGTACATTGTAAATTTGAGGATTAAAGAAATGTTCTTTCTACTCTAGTTCTACATATTGGGTAAAAATAGACGACTGGGAACAATGTATTGTCTGTCCTCAGATGGCACTGATTTCATCCATTAGAATGTTGCAAACTACATTATACCATTGAGGACGTATTAAACTAAAGTGACCATTTTGAAAAGCAGTTGTAATTTCTTGAAAACAGGTTTAAAACTGAGGCCATCTGTCAATTGTGTTTGACACCCCTGTTCTAGAAAGATGAAATTGCCTGTTTTTATTTCTGCTGTGCACCACTTAGATTTTAGTATGTGATAAATTAATGAATGGATTTAACAAAAATAATTTCCGTTACAATTAGTTTTGTGTTTTGTGAATTTTTCACTGATTAGACAATGGCATTTGTTACTTTAATGTTTTAGCATTAAAAATGTAATTCTTGTTTAAATTCTGGCAGAAATGTCTAAGTAATGTCTTTTTTTCAGGTGGCAGCCATTAAAGACTTTTGCCATGATGCTATCTTCAGTGGGAATTGGGCCTCATCAAAATGGAGTTTGTTTCTCTTGCTGTTGGTCTTCGACAAACTTCAATTGAAGCACCACTGGCACTGGCCTTTATTATTGATACTTTGAACTTGGCATCGCAGTTCGTAATTGTGTGGAGCCGAGATGGCCGATGCTGCGATGCTGTTTCTGCGGCCCGAATGGCGTCTGCACTGGTGGCTCCCTCTAGTGTGCAAACATGAGCTATTGAAATGGGTCCGTCAAATATTCGCTCTAGCGGCGGGTGTGAGGAATGTCTCCCGCCGCTGCTGTGCTCTCGGCCTCTGTTTGTCAGACAGACTTGAAATCCGAGGGAGACGAGCGCGCCGCCATTTTCCGAGTGTCGCTCTCCCTGAAACAACAACAATAAAATACGGATATAATAGGGAAATATTGTCAGATTTTTGGGTGAAATGCACTTGGGAACTACAGAAGACACATCCAGCTCCATTACAAGCTTTCACTGTTAACGGAAGACCGAAATTCTATGCGTTATTTTTTCCAGCAGGCAAGCAGAGTCGGCTCCTTCGCTTCTACCCGTTCTTTCGCCCATTTCGTGATTTCGAGAGCAACACGGGGTACCCGAAACTGGAGCACAGAAAAAACGGATTTTATCTGGAGGAATATTTGTCTTAAAACAAGTTATTTGTCCCATTTTAGTCTACTGGTGGGTTTTTTTCATAACAGGAGATTTGTCACCGAATTCCCCCGGATTCGGCTTCTCATCACGTGGTAGGTTCCTCCTTTTTCTTTGTTGCTTAAAACTCAGCAGTAAAAAATAACTTTAAAAAAATAAACCAGATTCCCTGTCACTGGGCTAATTTAAACTCACAAAACAAGTTATGTTTAGGTGAAATATTGTATGCTGCTTGCATCATCTAATGTTAGCGCTTGTAGTTTGTTGTAACGTTAACGTGCTTGCGGGTTATTTCCGATCAATTGAAGCAGGCTGAAACATGAAATGTGTAATGTGTAGTCAGATCATCTAACGTTAGAGTGTACATTCATTTTACCGTTCTCGTATATGCAGACAGCCTACTTATAGCTATCCGATTTGGGTTATTCGAACGGCACAGGGGGTGCCTATGGCTGAAAACATTACAGGCATTATCTTCTGTGGATTTCTTAATGTAACCTCCTCAGAACATCTAATGATAGGGTAAATCATTTTGCACAAGATCTTCTGGTAAACGTTGTCTAATGCGTGATTCAGGTTTTGGATATCTAATACACAGCCTCGTCTTTATTACTACAGTGTGCCCGATATTGCTTCATCAGAAGTCATTTGGCACATAGCAATGGATTTAGCATTTGGATATGAACTTTATTACAATACCTTGTGTTGGATTGGGTTGGTATGTGTTAGGCGCCGCAATGTAAACTTGGGCGGCTTTTTGTGGAGTAGCTATATATCTTTTTTCTGACGGTAGCGTGTGTTTTTCCGCCTGTGAGCTCTGCTTGTAAAAACGATGCCTGCCCAAAGGTCTTTGAATGTTGGTGCTTATGTAATATTCCATTTTGCACGAATAAGTTGCTTAATGCGGTTTAGTCATACTATTGTTTTCTCACACTTTTCATAAATGTCCGTTCATCTGAAACGCCTGTTCACAGGACCTTATCAGAAGCAAAACTCAAACCACCCCGATCTAGCGCTAAGGTTTCCGCATTATGAGCTTATATTTCTTACGATCGAAATATTTCTGATCTTGTGTTCTTAAACGACGCACGATAACGTTTTTGTAGTAGCTACATTCTTGATTTATTTAACAGTTGTGCTGATCGTCTTCTGGCTTTACGTGTTCTGGTTGCAAATTCTTGGAAGCTGGGTCGTTTGGAATGTGTGTTGAAGGGCAGTTGCATTACACGTCGAATTGCATAATCTTGATATCGGTGAAGGTATGGCATACAGGCTTTGTTTTCACTAATGTGAATGTGTGGGTTGGGCTGCGTTGAACAAAAAGCTATTTTTAATTAGATTTTACTAACCCATAACCCCAGTCTCGCACGTTTAATATAATAGGATTTGTACAGGAAGTAACACTAGTGAGTTGAACTTTAAATTGTATCCTATCGTGCTCCAACACCCGGTCTATGGTTGTGTATAAAGCCCCCGCTAGCACAGTAACCTGCACAAGCTGCGGTTAGTGTTACAGGACCGGTACTTTTCCATTATATAACGTGTTACGTTGCATGTACTTGTATCAGATATTTTATTGCTAAAGTTTAGCCAGTGTCATTGTTTACATATCACGGGACTTAAAAATGTCTAACATCTTATTGATTCGAATTTACATTAAACAGTAATTTGAATTATGTGTTTGTAGTAAGGTGATAGTGCCTTGCATAAGAGAGGCCTTGCTTGGCCACTCTGGCCACACTGTGGCCTTTGCAGTTGACTGAATTTCTAAAGGAATTGGTACCCAACCATGGCACGTGTCAGGCCCTTACCTTCTTGAGAGGATGGGTTGTGCACAAATCGCACAAATATTGCTTTTATTACTTATGATATCTGACTATTTAAAACAGACAAATGCCCACTCTGTTGACTGAGTGGACAAACACCAGAGATGTGTCTCAGCTTTTCTAATGTATATTATTAAGCTTACCCTTGATGTTGGTTTTTGTTTGGTTATAGATGATTCTCTATAGACATTTTGTTTGTACTTAACAAAACAATCTGTAGGCTAAATTATTCTGGTGTGTAGTAGTTTGTATAGCATTATTAGAAGGTGCTATTTGGTTCAGTTGTCCATTCTCTCCTCCCTTTCTTATTAGAAAGCCCCTTTTGTCTCACCCAGTTTTTCAGGATGAACTATTTCTCTTCCCTGATTAAAACCCTGCAATACATCACATCCTTGCACTTCATGTTGGGCCCATAAGAGTTTACTTCAGAATGGACATAGCTGTTAAATCGTTTTCCCATAACCTCAAGTTAATGTTTGTAAAGAAGTTAAAGTGAGAGAACTTGTCAGTGCGTTCGCTAATTATTTTGTGGCCATAGTAGCCACTAGATTGGAAATTAAAACACTAATTGTACTTTCATTTGCAGACATAAGGTGGCTGATTGTATGATCGTAATACATTGCTACTATCAGTTTGTTATTGGATATCAATCCAAGTATCCTTCCGGAGAAAGCAGAAGCATAAAGGCATGTGTTGTCTGTGCAAGTGAGAGATTTGTCTGTGCATGTTTCATACTTAGGCAAATGGGTGAACATTTACTAACAACATGCGACATTGTAGAGGGACTGTATTTACTGTGCTCCCTTTGTTGAGCAAAATAACATCTTGGTGTTTTTTCATCTTTGTGAACAGTAGCCGTATTACACACACAAAAGTGCCACAGTAGCTGTTATAACTTACTCGGCAAAACAAAATTCAACATACTATTGCTGCTTGGTGGGTTCTAATTTTGAGCCTTGAGTGTAACCCCTATTAATATTTTAACCAGTTCTCCAATTGCTACTTTCATGTATGTATTTGAAGATGCCTGAAAAGGCAAGAAGGCAATATAATACAATAATCTCATGAAAAATAACTGCATTGTGAATTGTATTGCTTTTTGGGGGTGTGTATGATCGAAAATTTCTTCTGTATTCTTCAGTGAAACTGGGTGTAAAGAATCAGTACAAGTGACTCTCATTACCCTAGTTGTCTCCCTTAAAATTGCAATCGGCATTGCACCATTGGACAAATATTTGCTTATGTTGCAAATGTCATACAAGCTAGTCAGGCCCTAATGGAGGGGCTTAGTTACCATCGTAATGTATGGCCCAGTAAGGTGCTCTGGATCACAGCAGGAAGCTGCATTACGTAACAACAGAATGCTACTGCTATCATTTCTAGAAGGAGCTGCACTCATACAGAGATTTGTTTTGGCTCTGCATCAGTTCTCAAGCTTGTCGAAGAGATCACAGCTTCCTATGTACTTTTTTCCGGCTTGTAGCCTACCTCCTCCTTTTCCTTGGCCCACCCTTTGTATAAGCATGTAAGTGAAATGCGAAGGGGTTGTCATTCGTTTCAGGTTGCTTGGATTTCCGTGTGGTCTCCCTATGCAACCTGTCTATTCAGTGTATATTTTGCTGTTTCAAATCCTGCTCCCTCTATTTTTTTTTATAGATATGGCCTATTTATTAACATGTGGAGTGTTTATTCATGTCTACACAATTATTTGAATTCAAATACATCAATTTGCTCTTGTTGTTACAGAATGTCTCTTGCGCACAAGGCAACTCGTACGCATTGGGCAGCAGCATGCTGGAAACGTGTTTGACTTCAACCAATCATAGTGCTAGTTTTAAACTCCAAATATGCTACAAGAAAATTGATTGAGGTTAAAACGAAAGTAAAGAACTTTGTTTTCATCTTCATTACGTTGCTGGTTTTACAAGGAAGGACGGTGCTAAACATCGTTTCAATGGTAATTGCGCAGAGGTTGCAGTAGGCTACAGTCATTACCAATTGAGAGTGGCCGCGAGACTCACGTAAAACATGAGTCACGACATTACGAGATGTGTCACTGCAGCTACCGCCGCTAGGGGGCAGCACAAGACCTCTCTAATGATTGCACAACATTCGGAGAGTTAAGCGGAGCAAGAGACGTTAGTTTACTTCCGTGTTCTATTTTTGCAATATGCAGTTTGGTCTGATATAGTAAAATTTTTATGCTAGAATTACTTTACATTTTTTTTACATATATTTTGGACCCTATGGCTTAACAATCAGCCTGCGCCAAGTAGCAAATCCCCAGCTTTATTAGGAATTCTAACACAAAATACTGATACACCATTTCCAAAGAGACACAGAAAACACGACTGTTCCTTGCCCACAAACACGCATGAAAAACGGTCTGACTCCAGCTCTAACACCATGAATCAAGCCTGGATTCTATGAACTAGTTATACAACTAGTTAGCCTATAGGCCTATGTTCATTTGTGTTCTATTTTCGCAATAGGCCTAATGCTTTTGGTCTGTTATGTTTGAGTAGGCCTACGTGAAGAAACTTCGTTTTACCTTCTTTTGAAGCCTCTTCAAAATCCACCGAAAACTACATCCATTAATGAGGACTTAACTGTAGGTTAAATCAAAGTCCTTCTCCTATAAAAACGTCTCTGGCAGAATTTCACCTTCAGCTGAGTTAACGGTGCTGCGACAAATAGGCCTATATGTGCCGAATGCGGTTTGCCCTCTGCTCATATTGCGTTCAGTAATGCTGCACCGGGCCAGTGGCATTTTTTATTGTAAGACAGGCTTTTTTTTTTTTTTTTTTTTTAAGTTCTAAATGAGCACGTAGTTCATTTGTTGAGAGGCGCGTTGTAGCAGAATTGTATACCGAGTGACTGTAAGCAACGGCGGGCAGCAGGGCAAGCAACTCTTACCCTCTACTCTTATCCACAAACGTGGATATTTTAATTTACTGAGACAAAAGGCAAATAGGCTATATGTTCACAGCGAATGAGCAATGGAATTATTACTGGACTCCCATAATGGAGTTACTACCGGACTCCCTATGATTATATATATCTTCAAATCTCTAGTTGGTTTCATGCTTTATACTGACAAAATATGTTACAAAGACAACTGTTGGCCGAAACGCAGCAGAACGCAGTTCCTTACTTCTGTATTTTAGTCTTTTTGGTTGCGCCATTTTATTCTGCGTTCCGGTAGGCCTACTTAGCTGAAACTGATCCGACACAGCGACACTGGCCCGAGAATAGACAATTTCACAAGACCGATAAAAGACTACATTACCCACGAGATACGACAGTGCCCTATCATATGCATACACCCAACCAATCGCAAGGAAAGCAATGCAAACTGTCACAATTAACTGTGAATGTCACGATAGCATTGTTCACAATGGCACTACGGCCCTGTAAGTTTCCCTATGATTAGATGCATCACGCTGGTCTGGTTCATGTTGTTTTAATGGTTTTTCAGTATCATGTTTTTGTGAATGAGGAAAAAGTAGCCTATGCCCATAGGTTATTGCTTGGAAGAATGATTATGATAGTTTTTGAAACAACACATCCAAAAGACCCACAATGTCACCGAACAAATGTCAAATGTCTTACAATTAGAGTTTCTGCACTTATTTTTTCCCACTTTAAGCAGTGGTTGTAGTTGTACTTTTTAGTTAATGCAAACGCTTATTATTTCAAAATGTTAATGCACTGACCGCAAAAAGTACTGCTTTGACTTGCACGACCTACTGGGGGACGGTTGAAACAAGTGTTTCAATCCTCCCGACAGTGCCTGCTCGCAGCAAAAGGCGTTTTTCTCTTAGACTAAAAAATATTGACATTTCATACTGTAGGATATGTTAGGCCTACATCATCAATTCATCTGTTGTTTAGAAGTGATAATATTATCGCTCTTAAAATGAGCCTCCAGGTTTAACTTCAGATCAGTATTGCATATCGACACGATTTTCCCTGGGTCTGTCTAGTATTACAAGCTGTATGGGATGACAACATTTCATGTTTGAATTGTGAATGGTTTACGAGAAAATCTCAATGGTTAATTCGTCCCCCAGTTCAATCGTCCCGGCTCTCCCCTACAGATGAGCGTTTTACGCCCACAGGCTCTCAGCAGCACCCATCATCTCACTTGCATTGTGTATAAAGATCGGGGGAAGGGGGGAGGCTATACGTGCAAACGATCTGCTGGGAGGATGGGCGACCAATTGTTTACTAAAATAGCCTACCTATATCCCTAAATCCTTCATTCGCAAGCAGCACAAAATGCATGTCCTTGTGAAGACTTTTATTGAATTGAAGTACTATTTCACATCTTACACTCAAAATTACACATTGCAATAACAGAACCCCGTTCTGGAGCCATAGGCTACTGTAGTCCAGTGGTTCTCAAACTTTTTTGATCATTCCCCACTTAGAAAGAAGGAGAATTTTCGCGCCCCACCTGACCTGTATCAACACCCCCGCTTTATGATCAGCTCCCATCTCCTCGCAAAGAGCGTAGACATCGCACATCTTTTGCTAATGCAGCTTTCACCATTCGTTTTTCCTACTAACGGTATTCTGCGAGTTTTCATTGAAAAAAAAGTGATGGGCTTATTAGCGTGATTTGGGTGTGAAGTCTCCAAGCGCAATGTTAGGCCTTACAGGATACTGTCTGCTGCCAGTTGTCTAAGACACAGAACACACATGAGTCGCTCGTCATCCCCAACTATGAATCTAAACGCAAACGCATCATACTTTCTTTGGTTGACTCTTCTTTTTTTTAGTCCCCCTGTCTTATTCTCATTCTCGCCATATTTTGTGACTGTGCGCCCATATGCACCGCAAATACTGCATAAAACATTTTTGCCCCACTGCTTGTATCAAATTCGTCCATTTTTTTTAACCATTAAACGTGATACTGGTGCACACATTGTGTAGCTGTTGTGTAGCGTATGTCGCAATTTATGCCGACATCTATTTTGTCTCAAAATGGTTTCAGACTGGCTTAATTTTTCTGGTTTTCTATCAATCGTCCCGGCTCTCCCCTACAGAAGGGCCGTTTTGCGTGTTTTAAGGTGTACGTGCTAAGTATGAATCCATTGTAAGTGGGAGCTCTTTTGTTGAGTAGCCTTACCTTTAATAAAGACAGACACAAAATGCTCGTTTTATTCCGATTCCTCGCGCCCCACCTGCAGTACCTCTGAGAAACGCTGCTGTAGTCCATAGCCAGGTGAACACGCGTGTAGCCTAGTTCATTTATTGTGAGGCGCGTCCTTTGCAACAGAGTCGGCGGCAAGGTGGGGCATTTGAGGGCCCAGCACAGGTCGAAAAACGTTAGGCTTTCATTTTATTAATATTTTAAAATTAATATGAAATGAAATAAAAGAAATGAACTGGAGATCGTAAATTGCACTCGCATAACACGTTCGTTCAATGATCATTGGTCGCTGAGTAAACTTGATTCATTTGATTTCAATGTGCCTGTTGCGCTGCAGCGCGCAGAATCGTATCGTTAAAATTGTATCCGGTTTTATTTATCACCTTTGGTTCGCCTAATGGATGTATGAAAATGCATTTAAGAAAATGGTTTAGAATTGCCCGTTCATTGCCTGCAACCTTTTTGACAGTAGCCCTTTGCTTTACATTTCACTTATTGCCAGCCTAGGCTGGCTGGGTCTTACATCTGTGTTTCGTAGAGGCAATACTGTCTTATGTCAGTGCTGCCTGATGCGTGGCTACTCCCCGATTGCATGCCTGTCAGCTTCGGCCAAGTTGGTAGATATTGATGCCTGCTTTTCAGAACAGTCATATCAGAGGACCATTACAAAGCCTGGAGCAAGAACACAAACTGGGATGGATCAAGGGGCAAGCGAGAACTGCCAGAGAGTCTCTAACATTGAAAATGACGATGGACGTTAAAATGATTATATGATATGGGGCTGACAACGCAGAGTCTTGATGAGCTCCCTCTGTTGTGCGTTGATCACAGTCATCTTTCCCATCGGGACTATGGGCCAGCATAGTTCACTGTATTAATTAGGCTATTTTTATTGAATTGAATAATTACTATATTTAGCCTACGGTTGGTTAACACAAACAACACTCAAATAACAGACTATTTACAGTAACAAAATGACAGTAGGCTATTCAGTATACGGCTGTAGGCTATAGAACACTCGAGGTCGCGGGCGCTCCCAAGTGCCACCTGGTGGTTGTTTGGGTACACTGCAGCTTCTTTAGAAAAAAAATAATTAAATAGTGCGTGACACACACATGACCCACGGGAGGTTCGTGCGTGCAGCTGGGCCATTTCATATGACTGTATGTTGTTGACGTGCGGTAGCCTAGTAAGAAAGAAAAAAACACAACGAGGAGTAGGATGATGTGTGTTTTGCAGTTAATAATACACATGACATCAACTGAGGATACTGACAGAGAGGTAGGAAAGCAAATCTAAAGCAAAGTGAGTTCATTTTTGGATTACCCTGTCTACCTTTTGTCAAATGTCTTGTTGAAAACAGTGGAACAAAATTACAAATTAAATTGTATGAAAGCACAGAAAACTGGAATTACTTGCTTTGTCATTGAAAGATTTCATGTACTATAGTTGAATATTCAATATCTAGATACTGTATGGTCTTAAGTGGGAACTATATAGTTACAAATTGAGCATGTAAACTTACTAGAAATGTGCCTGACATCATATTATGTTGCGCCGCATCGTGCCTCTGCAGTACTGTAAGTTACAACTCAAATTTTGTTGGCAGGTATGTTTTAGGCATTCCTCCGAGAACAGACAATAACTGAACTGTGGCATGGGCCTTAAGTATATATGTACATTTTTTTTTTTTTTTTACTGTTAAAGGATCTCTCCTTATGACCTATTTCTTTGTCTTGACTGGGCTCAAATAAAATCAATACCTCTACAGAAGATAACCTCTGCACTTGTATCATCTGCTCTAACTTGGAATTTCCGAACATTAGGCCAAACCCTCCCTTTAGTGTGAGGGAGTGTACCACAATACATGTGTGGCAGTGGATGAGATTTCTTTCAGCTGTATTACATTTGGGCAGCCTTGTCTTTTTATTTACCTTTGTGTGTAGCAGCAGGCATAACATGGCTGCTTATAGAGGAGCCAAAAATGACTGGTTGAGATGCTTGTAAGATGCAGACATTGTGAACCAAAGAACAGGTGAACCTACAGGTTATTCTTTAGGGAGGCCACATTTGTCTGTATTTTTTTTTCCAGTGGACACTAGTGGTCTCCGACATTAACCTGAGGAGGGACAGGTTGAGTCACCTGTGAATGTCTGTGTGCTTCGGAATAAGCTAGGACTCTCAGGATGGGAGACAACACCTTGTATCAGTGTTCTCCGTTTTTTTTAACAAATTGCTATGCCAGCATGGCCTTTGTGATTGGTAAAGGAATTAGTTTTTCTTCTTTGCTTTGTGTTTGTTTATAGTAGGGGTGGGCGATATGGTCTAAAAAATATATTGTTGTATAATTTCAAGCATAGATGATATGCAGTGTATATTGCAAAGTATTCTATGTGACATTAAAACACACTTTTAAATGTGCAGTATTGATCAGAAAAGAGAGAAAATTATTAGATTTTGTGAACCCTCTAAATTATACTAAGGATCGCACTCACTATTGCTTTTCAACACAATTTTATTGGACCATGTCCACCATGTCAAACGCACACATTTTGGTGTTATTGTCTCACGCTGATGATGGCCTATTATATTTCAAGTGTAGGCGCAAGCTGGCATATGCCCACTGTGATTGTTAATTGGTCACGGTAATACCGTATTTTTTTTTTTGTTCTGACCTTTAGTGTTAGATGGGAATGAGGGCATGTAATGTGCTGTCTTCCGTGTATGGTGCCTGCTCAAATTCTTGTGCAGACCCTGATAATAATGTCATGTGATGTGCAAAGTTTCATGCAATATGATCATGCGTTTTGAATGTGGCGGCCTATTGCTAGTACTAACTCATTGAAAGCTAATGGGCAAACTCTAGAAGGCATAATTTTCCTTATTGTAACGGTCTAGAAACTCTTTAGGCATAATTTCCGTAATTTTTTAACGGTCAAATTAATGGTCAAATTTTTGTAATCTGTCATTCATTTACTATATTAACTTAAGGGTAGTACACTATCTGGATTCTGTACCAGGTTTCATATTTGGGAATGACCTTGCTTGCTTAAAAGTGGTGTTGGGCTTCCTAGTAACCCTGCTATTTTCCTAGCCAGTCGAAAGATTCTTCTCAGTATTGTGCTTTAAATGTTTACAGTACAAACAGGTGCGCACACATGCACAGGCACACTCTATTAAGTACACATGCAAAAATCTTTTTGTCACGGTGGGAAGAAAACGCAAACTGGCATTGTGTTCAAAATAAGACAGTTTCAAGTCAAGAAATCATCTTTAAGGGGAGGGTTTTCCTGTTTTGTTTTTTTTT
>JAGFZM010000478.1:256559-349741 GCA_017657215.1 Limnothrissa miodon | reverse complement strand
CAAGAAATCATCTTTAAGGGGAGGGTTTTCCTGTTTTGTTTTTTTTTTCTTCAACGGCGGTCCGTGCTGCTGAACATTGCAAGTGCTGTATTTACCGCTATATATAATGACTAATTTTAGCATCCTAAAGAGTATGAAACGGATTAATTAAATGAAAAATGTTGCATAGTGCGCCTTTTAATGTACTCTTATGTACTCATTGCATTGCTTGACGTTTGTCATTGGTTGATATATATATATATATATACACACACAACACACACACACACACACACACATTTCATCAATCTCGAAACATATATTTGTCAAGAAGGGCCTTACACTAGGGCCTTTTTTTTCACACAAAAAAAACGATTTATGATTTATCCAACCAGCCCCCAAATTCAGATGTAGAACACAAAGAAATGGTTCATTGTATATAATGTTCATTGTATACATTGCCATTGTATACAGTGAAAATATGACACAAAATGTAGCAATATTTCAAGTTGACAAGTTTCAAGTAAACACCAGATGAGGATCTTGCTATAAGTAGATTGGAGGTAGTTCTGATAGTGTCAACAACTAGTGTCAAAACAAAGTTTTGTTTAAATGACCGCTGTGTGAGTGTACATGTTTAGTCTATGGTAGCTAATACTTCTTTTTGTCTCCGCCCCTCACCTTTCCCGTTGTCTATAAATTTGTCTGTCTTGGTAAAATGTCCCTCTGGCCCCTCAGCTTTCTTTTGGGAGGTTTGGTTTTTGCAGGTTGTCTGTTATTTTTGTTTCTTTTTCCCTTGGTTTGCACCCTTCAGCATTCACTCATGCACTCCATACATTTCTGATTCTTACTGACTTTCCCACTTCATGTGTCTTTGTTTTCCTTTTTGTTGTTGTTGTTGTTTCCCTTAAGTTTTGAAATTGATTTATCCCGTGATTCAAAAAATTTGTTTGTTATTCATGGCCTTTTGAGCCCACTGCCTCATCCTGGTGTTTTATTTCTTGATTTTTGGCGCAACTTTTACCAGAAGCACCTCAAACTTCTCTGCTGTCATTCATGAAAGATTTTTGAAGCCTTGGCTATCCTCCACACAGCCTAAATTGTTTTGCTTCTGTTAACTCAGACTTCTAACAATATACCCGTGTCTTTGTATCTTCTCTAATCATTAGTAGGCTAAAATCAATAGAAGAACAGCTTGACAGCAGGCCAACTAAAATGAATGAAGTTTTTTTGCCTTCAGCTCTAGTGCACAAAGTACGCATCATTGGGATCTTGGGCAGTAGCCTAAATAGTTTTGCTTCCAAGTCTGACCGAATGTTAAAATAAAGCGATTACCTTTGTAGTATGCAGTGTTCCCTTGAATTTTTTTATCTTAAACGATCTGGGAGAGAAACAAATCGGCAACGATTCTCTCTATGTCTTTGGTGTGGTCTTGATTTTAAAAATCCTATAAGATTGTAAAATTGTGTAGTGTGGGATCAGCTTTAGGCTGTAAAGTTGATGTAACATAGATAAACGATCTTGGACGGGATTCTAGAATGCTTGTCTGTCTGCAACCACATAGTTTTCCTTTCTGATGATGGGTGTGGAGGTATGAATTTGTATGGTTATTGTTTAGACCCTGTTAAGAAATTTTGTTCATAAAAAAAGCTTATTGGTGTCACTATTATATTGAAAATACAGTTTCAAAGAAATTACTGGAGTGGGTCTTTTAAGTTGCACTTTTTATAAGAGGAAACAAACAGTTTTACAGTTTCTGTAAAGAAAGCACCTCTAATACCATTTCCTAACAATACAATTTTATTTACAATTTTATTCAATCGCAAGAAAATCATATTGAATAATCGTGAGTTCAGTGTTTCCCTAGTAATCAGAGTACACAGTATGACATCTGAATGTTAACATCTTTTGGTCCTGTGCCCTGTTAAAATAGAAGATGTGTGTTTTATAAAAAAACAAAGCCTCGGGCTTGATGTCTTTCCATTTTCTGGGCTGACCCAGGGCTGGGGCTCAAACAGCCTCAGGCCGGCCCCAGTTGGGCAGGGCCAAACCGAGGCCAGACTGAGGAGCCGAGGAGAACGGGAGTGGGAATGGAATAAAACGTAATAAGTAGAAACAGATTTTAGCCTAGCCAGCTAGCTGTAGTTGTGTGTATAAACACGAACAACATGAAAGTTTTCCATGTTCATCTTTCTGTAGCCTATAGGCTAACATATTTCTACAGAATGTTATAAGATATTCAGCGTTTATGACAATGTTATGCAGAACCATTTACCATTTAATATTATGTAGGCATAGGCTACGTTTTAGTTTCGGCACTAATGTGAGTTAATTCTGCTATGATAGACGATAGGCTACATTCCCGGTAAAGATGGATAACGTAGGCCAGGGGTAACAAACTGGCGGTCCCCGGTCCGGGTCCGGATCCGGATCCATGCGCAATGACATCCGGACTGAGAAAAAATCTATCTCTATGCTCTTTATGTTTATGGTTTATGTCCGTTTTGAGCTGTCAGAAACGGTTAATTTAATTCACAGAAAAAATAAATCGCTCATCTTTTTCAAACTTGCAGTTGGAGTTGCAGATTGCAATTACATAGCCTACGCACCCATCAGTTTGTATATTATCACTATGACAACTGTAGATGCGACGTTGAGGTTTTCCCTCAAACAGCGATTTGCGAACAGTTTCTTTAGCAAACTAAAATCATGGCGCGCTCAAAACATGGCAAAAAGCGAAAGGTAGATTCTGAAAATCGTGAATTCAAGGGCAGACAGAATCCACTAAACTCTGAGTTAATGACCGGAAAAATAAGCCTGACGCAAGCATCATACCAAGCAACATGCAGGTCAGCCACATATGAGTGTGCAACTGAAACCTTCACTTCGAGTGGCATGGGTTTTAGGCAAGCACAAAGAACCGTTCTCTGACGCAGAAATTATGAAGAAGTGTATGAATGAAGTAGGGCTAGCAATTGCTATGTTTGAAGGAACTCAAAAAGATAACATCATTAAAAAAAAACATCCCTCGCTGATTCCACTGTAGCAAGACTAACTGAATTTATTGGACCAAATGAAATCTGCTGTTAAAAAGGCTAAATGCATTTCATTGCCTTTGGATGAATCTACAGACAACACTGGAACCACACAACCACTGTGGTCTGGAACCACACAATTTTAGTTCTGAGGAAATCTCACTTTCAGGGATAGGTGTGGAGGTATGGATTTCTATGGTTATTGTTTAGACCCTATAAAGAAAAAAGCTAGTAACACTGTTATGAACCATATTGGAAAAACAGTGTCAAATAAATGACTGAAGTGGGTCTTTAAAATATTTCAATATTTAAAATATTTCAATATTTTAAAAAATATTGAAATGGTTTCCCTTCCTCATTGTCTGTGTGTGTGGGACAGTGTATCAGTGTCTTTAGATCAGGACTATAGATCGTCATCTGCTAGCCATTTTCTGTTCTCTTGCATTACTCTTGTAATATATGCACAGTGCAATAAAATTGCCCATTTTGACCGCATGTATCAAATTAAACAAATTAAAACGGTTTTACTTCATACAGCCGGTAACTGATGTAGCCTAAGCTCCAAATTGAGCAGAGCATTCTGGGCGTTTCTGAAATGTTAAGGCAATTTCTGTAAACATCTGAGCCTGTTTCCTTGCTTTGTAAGTAATCCCGACCCACTGCTTTACTTGTTACTCTAGTGCTGGTCAAAATCAGCTGAATTTATTTATTTATTTTTGTCTCTGTTCACCCACAGAGAAAACGTCCTTGGGGTAACCAGAGTTCCTTCAGTCGTGGTATGTGTGTCAGAGTCTAAGACCCAGTTGCAGATGAGTGATGGAGATTAGCACATCGTGCATGTGTCTTGCTGTGTGTGGATGCTGCATAAACATCCGTCAAGCTTTTCCTTCCCACTTCCCTACTCTGTTCATTATAAACAGAACATCTGAAATGAGGTGTCCAAAGACAATTTAGTTACATCTGTCTGCTTAGTTTATTGCTACCTTTTTGCCTTGTCTTATACTCTTTTGACACTTTTTTCCTGCTTGACCCTTAAGGTTTGGATTGTGTCAGTCATAAGACTTTTGTCAGAAGGCAGATGATAAATCTATTTTTAGAGCAAGACTCTGGCCTTGGGTTTAGTAGTTTCCCACTTGTTTATGGATCTATAGTCCTTTATGTAAGGCACAAGTTAGTGTTACTGATCTAGTGATAGGGCTGTGCAGTAAACTGAATTTTTATCACTATCAATTTTTGTGTCAAACGATATCCAAACTCATATTATCAAGTTAAAATTATTTATTTGCCATTTTTCTGTACACTTTCTGAGAGTCACACATGTGCAATACATTCCTTTCTACACTGCCCTGCTGAATACACACTCAGCTGAAGGGGGAAGTAGGTGTGTTGTGTTAAGTGCGAGTGAGAGGGAGGACCAAGTCGATTGGTTGAAAAAAAGGTTTTGAAGAATATGATGAGGAGCAGCAGCACGTAATGTGCAAGATTTGCTACGATGTTATACAACAAATCCATTCAGCCATCTCAAACATACTGTAAGTCACTCACAACAAATTAATGAGGAAATGAAAAAATAATGTCAGTGCCACAATAAGCAAAACATTAATGCAGATTCAGTCATCAATCGCAGCCACAATGTACAATGCAGCTCCACATCTGACGAGTTAAGTAGGGCACAAACTTTGACTGCTGCCATTGGATACTTTTGAGTAAAAATGGTCAACCTAGCAGTACAGTCGAAAGCAAGAGTTTCAAGAGGATCTTGGCACTATTTCTGCAGAATGGTTCTGCAGAACATGTACTGACAATGTTGAAGTTACAAAGGACGTGTCTACAGCGACAAAAGATCTTTGTTTCAGCCATACAACGGAGCCTGACGATAGATATCATAGACACAGAATACAATTCAAAGCTAAAGGGTCTCTATGCTGGACAAAACATCGCCAGTGGACCGCGGGAAGCTCTGGTTTTTGGAGACACCTTCCTTTTAAATTCAATTCTGTGTGTACGAAGTGGATATTTATTTTGTTCTTTAAATATAGAGAAATTGCAGAACAGCTGGACGATGAATAAATGAATTGTGTAACTCAAAAATAATCATTTGAATAATCGTGATTTCAATATTCACCAAAGTTATTGTGATAATGGTTTTCAACATTATCCAGCAGCCCTACCTATTGAGCAAGTGTTGTGATATATTGAGTTGTACCAGGTTTCTGTTGTGTAGAATTTGACTCAAGGCGCATCTTGATCTACTGAGCCTTGTGAAATCTACATGAACTCCATGTTTTTTTTTTGTTTTTTTTTTTTATATGTCCCGATTTTCCGGGTTAAGCTGCACCCTTCACCTGATTCTCTCTGCAGCTGATGTTAATGTTTATCATCTCAGGAATAAGCTATTCAGATATTTTTTGTTGTTGTTATAGACAAACTTATTTTCAACCTACAGCTGCCTATTTGTTCAGCCATCACTCCTGTCTTCCCAGCCCCAACATCGACACACACACATGCTTTGTCAGTGCATTTTGTGGTTTGTCATGTTACCAGTGACTGTAAGGAAGGGGGAGAAAGAAAGAGGAACTGACTCAGCGTTGAGGGGAAAAAGGAGATGAAAGTGACGGGGTGCGTTTTCTCTTTAGCACAGACAGTTTATCTGACGGCTGAAGAGCACAGGAAGACCCAGCTCCTCCACTCTTACAGAGGCTTCATCAGAAACCCTTTCCTTGTGGAATAGGCTCTCCCCTCCCCCTTTACTGTACTTAAAGGGATAGTTCGGTTTTTAACACATTGAGCCCCTTTCACAGGTTGTCTAAAATGAAATAAAGTGGTTGACGCCAAACTGTTGTTGATTGCTCCTGTCTCGGCCATTTGGGAAATATAGAATCGCCTCTGCCTGCCTTTTAAAATGGCTAGCAATGGTCATTTGTTGTTTCTATCCTGTAAACACTGGTTTTAAAAAAGTGCTACTCATGGAGTGATTAGTGGCGTTTGCTGATGTTCCAACCCAAGTATCATAGCAAAATAAAGTTTCTGTCGTTTTGTTTGCCATTTTGTAAGTCCCATAGGGATCTATTTGCTCCTTCATATAAACAAAGTGCCAAATAAAACATGACGGAAGCTTTATTTCACTACAATACGTGTTTTGGAGCATCATTGAGCACCACTAATAGGCGAGACAGAAGCAATCGTCAAAATTTCAATGTCAACCACTTTATTGCATTTTAGACAACCTGTGAAAGGGGCTCAATGTGTTAAAAACCGAACAATCCCTTTAAGCTTGATCTGTGGCATCATCTTTACAACAAAAGTTTCATCTCCCTGTGAGTTGGCCAGAACAGGTAACTGATGGTGGTCCATCCCCCCCAAAAGCCCGCCTGTTAGCAGTAGAGAGCTGGTGTAGCACCAAGTCCTTTTAACTGTCATTCACAGTATGGGTTCGGTAGTGTTTGTTGTCATGTTTCCACTGAAGTGTGTTTGTGTGTGTGTGTGTAAGAGATTTAATCTGTTTCCCAGAAACCGTTTCGCCGTTAGTAGCCAAAGCAACATGACGGTTACTGTACGTAGCAAGCAATATTCTACAGAAGGCTGCCTGCCAACTGCCAACAGAAGGCACGCGAAAGTTAGCCTAGCAGCTTACCTAGGAAACTAGACCTTGGGAAGCTTTTGAATAAATTTACGGTGATGAATTTACTTCAAGTATGTTTGTGTGACATGTAAACAGCAATGCGTTCTGATCAGTGTTGGGAAAGTTCACTTTCTACATGAACTAGTTCAGTTCATAGTTCACAAATTTTAAAGTAAACTAGTTCAGTTCATTGTTCATAATTAAAAAGATGTTCACAGCTCCAAAAAACCAGTAGTTCAGTTCTCTTTTTTTTTTTTTTTCAGTATGTTGCGAGCTATAATTTTTCAGCCACAGCCAGCAATTATTCTATTAGTTTAACGCTGAAACTGTGTCAGATCTTCATATCCAATTTTGAATTCTTATCTAATCAGGGTTTACATAAGCATTGAAGGAGGCAGAAGAGCCTTCCCCATTGTTATAACACTTGTTGTCTACACTAGTAGCAGTTGCAGCTTTCACCCCTAGAGTATATTCTAAATAACATGATAACACGAACAATAACATGAACCCGGTGCTTTAGTTCAATGTGTCGTTTCAGGTTGGCAGAGCACATGATTGAAGTGCAGATTTTATTTTTTAAAGCCGGGCGGCAAGTTTGCACAGAATACTACTATAGATAGTAACTGTAGTTAATGACTGATATTTTTTTTATTTTGGTGGGACTCCAATTAATAGTGAGAGGGGTATTGAATTTTATACAAATCTTTATTTAATCTTTAACATTTTATTAAAATTAATTTAATTTAAAAAACTAATTCACATTTCCCTAAACTCATGCCACCCTAGAGTGTAGAGTGAGTTTGGTGGAACTACAGTTTATAGCAAGAAAGTTATTGAATTGTGTCCCTTAAACAATAGACTAAGCCACATTTTCCCACCCTAAGTGGTGCAGCTATACCACACAGTATGAGATTACTGTAGGTTTGGTGGCACTACAGTTTTATTAGAACAAGGTTATTGCATTTCATTTAATAATTATTTTTAACCAAAATAGTCTAGTCCTGTCAGCACACACAGTTACCTGATTGGTTGCTGCCTGGTACACATTTGCATAAAGTTAAAGAATCGCCAACTCCAATATGCCTGCCTCAGCAAATTCGCCCCTCATTTATTTTCAATTAGAGGTGGGCGAAATTCACGCACAGTGGAAACGCACTGTAAGGCAACACTAAAAGGGTTGTAAAACTTGTGCGCTAAGTTAGAAGGTACACAACCTTTCAAACACTTCCGTCTAGCACTGCTTGAAAAATGCTATTAGTGTTGCATGCACTCTCACAAAGTACAGTTATGCCTGTTACCACGTTGGGAGACAAGACATCTAATTTCCTGAATAAGGCCCATTAAGTTGGGGTTGTTATCAAAATGCAACAAAGGCTATAGCTCGCAAGTATTATTCCTCTCACTTTTCTCCTCAACCAACCTCTGTTATTTCTTCTCGCTCACTCGGTGCCAAGCTCTTGGTAGCATAGCGACCTGGCTGGCAGTATGTCTTTGTGAGCATTCTTGGCTGTGCATTATTTGGATCATCTACCCCATGGGTTGAAACTGTCGGGCAGTTATATAACACTGGTGGTATCATCTCATCTAGAGCAGTGTGTGAAAGTCACTGGATTCAATGGATTTACGTTGCCCTGCTTCAGTGGAATGGAAATGGTTATGTTCAGGATGTAAAGGAGCCCCATTCATGCCCCATCTTTTTAGGGGCATACCTTTCTTTCTTTCTGCACATAGCCCCCCTCCCCCCCCACACACACACACACACACACACACCATTTCTTGATTGGACCTAATATGAACGCTAAAGCTTGGATGGTTCGGACAGTTTGTTGAATCTAAGCCCTCTGCTGGGCCCCAGTGGATTGTTGGCCCCCTACCCCTTTCTACTCCCTTTGTTTGGGTGCTAAATCTGTGAAAATTCCCCATTCTCGCCTCCCCCAGTCTATGCATGTCTGGGCATCTATACGCCCATGGCTGGCGCTCTGACCTACATCTGTGACACAGTCAGCTGTTGGTTTCTCATGCCACACACAGCACACACACATTCACTCTTGAACATTACAGTTTATTCCGCCCATCCCCCCATCCCAACAGTCCAGTTTTTCCAGTTTCATCACACACCTGCTGCTTTTAGAAGTTGACATGACTTTATTAAGGGATATTTAGGCGCTTTCTCATGCTTTTTCTGTGAAGAGTGTGTGTTCATTAGGGGATCTTTTTGGTACCTTTAGGTCAGGGTATAAAGTATGCTTTGCTAATTGCTTTATATTCTTGGAAGCAAACATACTTTCCTGTTGTGATTCTACTTTAGGTTGTGTGGCAAGCTAAGTAATTCACAGCTACAGTGATGGGGAGTGTTGAGTTGTCCTGCATTGAGTTTCCGCCTTCATATAGCATACTGCACCAAATAGGCACAGTACAGTCAGGAAATCCTGTCACTAAATTCAAAACGATTTACAAAGCCAATGGACAAGCATGTTAAATGTACCTACAGTAGGCTGCTGATATGCACACACAGCAAACAAAACAAGCGAGAGGATGAACTCGACCAATATCTCTTTCCCCTTTCTGTCTGTATCGCTTCGATGTGTTGTTAATTTTGGAGGTGCACCTTGGGCAACGCAGCAATTTGCAGATGGAGCTAATGGCAAAAGTGATGCATCAATTGGCTTTAAGTCTAATGACATCTAAATGATTCTTTTTTTTTTCTTCGCTCTGTCCCTCTTAGGCTGTGCCGTGGAGCTTGGGTAGTGGTAGCTGGGTGCTGTGGATCTGGCCTGAGCGGTGCCAGACGCCCCGTCCCGGCCACCCCCCTTCCCCCCCTCCTCCTTTCGCTGCATGGCTGCGATGGCGCCCGCTCTGACTGACGCTCCGCCCGAAGCCCACCGCATCCGCTTCAAGCTGGCCCCGCCTTCCACACTCTCGCCCAACCCTGTACAGTCCGGAGTCACACCCAGCAACGGCGCCGTCGTCAAACGTAGCAGAGCGGCCGCCGCCCAGCCCCCTTCACCCGAGCACCACCACCCCCACTCTCACCCCCATACTGCCACGGGTGTTGGCAACAGCAGCAACGGAGGTGGCAGTAGTGTCACTTCTTGCAAACTCATTGAGGAGCCGTCAGTGCAGACCGACGCCCCTGCGCTGGGCCGGCTGCAGCCATTGGTGGCCTCGTACCTGTGCTCGGATGTGACGCCGGTGCCCTCCAGCAAGGAGTCTCTGAAGCTGCAGGGCGTTGCACTGTTACAGACGCACGGCCTACTTCCTGGTCTGCTTCCCCGCCAGCGGCCCTCACTGGAGCTCGAGCTCTCTGAAGAGCGTTTGCGCAGCCTCATGAGTGGCACAGGCAGCGTGGGCGCCCCTGTGCCTCCTGTTAACGGCATGGCCAAGAAGCTGCCCAAGCCCACCCCCAGTGTTGGTGAGCCGGATGGACTGCTAACCATTAGCAACAACCCTGTTGCACTAAACGGAGGCTCCAACGGCACCAGGACACCCGCAGGATCGGGTTCGGACTCTCCCCCGCCGCAATTAGAGTGTGCCTCACGAGGGGGTCTCCATGGCAACGGCCCCTTCAGGAGTGGTGAAGGACGAGCTGCAGACCCCCAGCACCCAGTCGAAGTCTCCCAGGATAACAGTAACCCGGAGCAACCGCCTGCACCGCCTTCTAGCATCTCTCCACCATCGCAAGACCCAACAGACAACAGCAGCAGCAGTCATACAGACCGCCCCCCATCGCTGGGAGCGGCAGATTCTTCCCTCCTACCATCTTTTTCACCCCCACCCCCCATCAGCAACCCTCCACATCACCTTGTTACACTGGCACCTGGCAGCCTGGGCACTGAGTTGCGCGAGCGGACACAACAGAGCCAGAGTCGGCAAAGCCAGATTGAAGGCCGTCTGCGGCGGCTGCGCAAGCGGTTGCAGGTGGTACAGGCCAAGCAGGTGGAGCGTCACATCCAGCAGCAGCTAGGAGGGCTCCTGCAGACCACACTGGGACCCCTGGAGGCCCTGCGTAAGAGGGAGGTGCCCACCGCTTCCATTTCTGCCTCCACGTCCTCGGCAGCCACCGCTGTTCTTACACCCCAGGAACGCGAAGGCTTGAGCCGCTTCCTGAAGGGAGGCTCGGTGCCAGCTGAGCTGGAGAGGCTGTCCCTGAGTGGTGCCACCAACCTGCACGCAGCTGAAGAGGCTTTTGACTCGGATGCCACTGAGAGCAGCAGTGGCGGGGATACGGATGTGGAAGAGGAAGAGCTTGGACGTGTGGACGTGGAGCAAAGACACATGCCACTGTGAGTACAACTGCAGATGTGTGTGTGTGTGTGGGGGGGGGGGGGGGGAGGCATGTGTTGAAAGAATGAAAGGTATGCCCCTGGAATGATGCATGCCTTTTTTTAGCAGGTCTCCCATTTATTTTTACTATGGGATATTAAATGCTTTCTGTCTCTATTTGTTGGAATTGGTCATGAAAGCTGTGTTTTGGTGAGGCACTGGGTGGGAAATACATCAGTATGTGGTAGGTCATCCAGTTAATCTAATCGACAGTAATATGAGGGACAATTACCTGTCTAGTGATGATTTTTCTCACTATATGACAATAAAAAGGAAACACTATGATGGTTGTTTTGTAGATAGGTGTAGTGTAGAAAAAGATGTCGGAGCCAATTCAAGTAAGGAAACTGGCAGAAGTGCATAAGTTGTGTGTTGACGGCCACTAGATAGATAAATAGATCTTTATTGTCCACAAAAAAAATTGTTCTCACTGTTCAGACACAGCCTCACTGGCATACAGACAAGTTCCCTACTGCCCCCCGCCCCCACCACACTCTTGTAGTAAGCAAGCTATCCCCGCGCCCCTATACCCAACCCCCAGCAAGGTTCATAAATCCATATTTAGAAACAAGAAAACAAAGACGGAGGAAGTATTCAACACCAGTCAGTCGCTGGATTCGTGGATTTTTTTTATTTAGGTCTGATGGGTTCGGGTGGGGAGGCCTATTGCTTTGGATTCGGTGTGGGAAATGCGTGCGAGTTAGTAGGAGGTTGGAGAAGAGTGTGAGAATATAAAGGAATGACCTGAGCACACAGATGGAGATTTGATTTCACAGGAAGAGAAAGGCCAAACTGCAAGGCGAGAGTTGTCTGTTGCTGTGAAGCAGAAGGGTTCACAAGTTTCATGTCTGGTTGGAAGCCACTTTCAGTTTTGAGGGTTCAATGTAGCTGTGACAGCTGAGAGTAGTACTCAAAATATATCCCTGAAATCCCCTTCATGAATGTAAGCTCTGCATGTGTTGTGGACATGAATACCTGGTTGTGTCAGGACAGGAGAAACTCGGCCCTTGCTCTGGGCAGGTTGTCTTTCAGATTACCATGTTCAGGGCTTCAGTCTTGTATCTTCTGAAACGTACAAGCACACTAGGGACATTCTTTCAGGGTAATTCAAGCACACACAATCCTATGAAAGGTATGTTTTTAACTGGCACTAAATATGCTGAACAAGGTTAAACACACCAAACAGTAATGCAGTTCTCCCTTAACTTTATCTGAGAGCGGAGGGGTGAGGGTCTTTGGACATGGGAGGATCACATTTTTACCCAGAATGCCATTAAGCATTTACTGCTCTGATGTGCTGAACCAATCAGGCTGCTGATTCAGCTTTAGCCTACTCTGGGAGTGTTTGAGCTTGTGACAGGTGGCTTGAGCTGGTATTTATAAGAACAAATGCACAGTGGCCAGCTGATGCATGTCACCCATGTCTTATTAGAACATAAACATGGAATCATGAGGGTTTCCCATCTCCTCTGCGAAAGCAAGCAAGCAAGTTAATGACTTGTGTTCTTTAGATGTCCTGAGGTTTCTGTTATTTTGCCCTTATCATGCTCATTTTGGAGTCTGACCCTGTGCAGAGTCACATGGTGGAAATGTTTTAGGAATGGTGAGGCACAGTTCCTGATGGCAGCAGTGTTTATTTGTGGTGCAGCCAGCACAGACAGATGCAGGCAGGCTAACCTACATGTCAGTGAGAAGTCAAGTCACATGACCATTGTGTAAGACCAAATAGGCTTACTTGCAGATTATGACACACAAGTGTGTGTGTGATGTAAGGACTGAGAGGAAGAAGGAGAGCAACGTAGTTACTCTTCACCCAAAGAAAGCTCTTGAGCAAGTGATGGCCTATGCTGAAGGGGAATTCATGTCACATTTTTCTAATATGAGCCACTTGGCTGTACTAGGGTGTATATGATTGCACACACACACACCAGCAGAGGCTGTGGTGTACTGTGGGTGTAGTGTGGTGTGGGTTTGTCGTGGCTTCACGTGATGCTGTGATGCAATGCTATGTCAGACTACACATGAATTAAAGTTATTACACATGTCATTGGCCTGGCCAGTTTGGATTTGGACTGCTGTGTCTGTGTCTCATGGCTTTGTCAGTGTATATCATGGTATATTACTGAAATGTAGCTCTTATTTGTTGATGCCTTTGGCTGTCTATGTGGTTGATTTCATGATGTATGGAAATTTAGTGGGTTTTGAAAAAATGGTTAGTTAAAAAGTTTAATTTGTGAAACAAAAATTAAAATTATTTTGGGGAAAAGTCTAAGGAGTTATGGTACCATTCAGCAATCTATTGTCCCAACCTAGTTATGCCAAGCAAATCTGGAGGCCTGTAGAGAAGGTTATTGAATAGTGACTTTGGCAATAATTAACTTGCATCGCTTCAGAGTACTAATGTTACCCCTCATCATGCCTTACCACCATCCAAATCCTCAAGTTTCCATAGATACCAGCCCTTGATACAGCAGGTGGTAGGCTCAGGCACCAGACTCAAGTTCTGCTGAAGTTCTCTCTCTCTCTCTCTCCCCCCCCCCCCTCTCTTTCTGTGTGTGTGTGTGTGTGTGTGTGTGTGTGTGTCCATGAATACTCAACAGCTTTTGCCAACGTGGCAGTGAAAGCACATTACCTAATTTCTTGTGTGACTGAAATGACCTGGAAAAATCCACAGTGTAAACATGACTGCTTAGACTTTAAGGAATGGTTTCTTGACCATAACCTGGTACCATGTGATTCATGTTGAATAGGTTTAATCTGAAATAGTCATGTGTTGGCCAAAAGGAATGTCCATATCAATTAATGCATATGTAGGGCCCTATGAAATCTATGAAATTTTATTTTTTCCTAAATTCCACTTTTTCCATTTTTATTCTTCTGCATTCTGTGTTTTACGTTATATTTAGTTACCTTAATAAGTGTCTAATTTTGGAGTGCATGGGAAAAAAAGCAGAATAATCAATATTTAAAAGTCAATGACAAACACAACCACACATATCAAATGAACAGTTTCATTTTAACACATACAGAAATATATGTTATAGCCACTGTTAACTCAAAATATATAGATACTTTATTTAAAGTAGATATCCAAAAAGAGTTTTGGGGGGTGAAAAATGTCCATTACAACTTTTTTCATTATACAGCTCAACTTCAACTTAAAGGTGCTCTAAGCGATGTGACGCGTTTTTAGGACTAAAACATGTGTTGTTACATACAGCAAATATCTCCTCACAATCTGCTCGCTGCCTGTCCCCTGAACACACTGTAAAAAAACGTGATCTCTGTAGACAGCCCAGGCTCCACAAACAGCAACAAAAACACAATGCAAACCTTGCATAACAAACGAAAACGAAACATAACAGTGTTCCAGCCAATTGACGTGAAACAGCATCGCTTTGAGCGCCTTTAACAGAATTTGTAGAAAAGTTGTTGGCCAAATGCATAATAATTGTTTGGATATAGCTCTGCCTGAAATCTGGCAGTCAATCGCAAAGATTCTAGAGCGCTCCGCTCAAAAACCTTTAGTTAATCGCGTATGTCGTAACTTTTAAGAAGCTGCTGGTTTTGTAGCTATGGACCTATTTCTATCCCTCGCATCTCTGAGGATTGGAAACAAACTCGTGATTAACAAGATATGGTCTTTAGGCAACCTCGGAGAAATAGAAAGTTGTGACAAAAGCGGGCAGAAACTGCGTTTTTCTTGTAAGTAGGCGATCGCATTTATTTTGTGAACGCGGAAATGCCTGAATTCCGTTTGATTCCGTGTTTATCAGTAAATTCCGTTTTTGTGACTAGATTCCGTGATTCCGTCCGCGTTGACCGCATCGCGGAAATCATAGGACCCTACATATGAAGGACTACATAGGAATGAAAAATTGCAATGTCTTTTTCTTGCCGAAAGCATCTTTTAGCTGTTATATTTATCTACTGCATATCTGATGTCAGCTAGTCTGAAACATGCTCGTTTGGAGTCCAGGGTTTCTTGGCTACTACTGTAGAAGCTGAGATCTATCTGTGGCCCTTTGGCAGGCCTTGGGTAAACATGATAACCTAGGCTCAGCATATGGCCTGTCTTTGGCCCTCCTGTCCCACGACCCATTTAACTATGTGATACCTGAACCTGCAGAAGCCTTAGGGGCCGCCATATTTGTGTGTGCCTGTGCATGCATTCAATAATGGTTGTGTGTTTGTGTATATACGTATGGGTCCCGTGTGTGTGTGTGGTGACGGGCACCCTTTCAGCCTGATAGATTCGTTTCCAGGCAACAGTGTCAGCTTGTGTAAAGCCTCATTCATGCTCATCTGATCCAGAGCACAGACGGCTCCTGAAAGCAGCCACAAAAGGGGGCATGTTAAATTAGCCTAAGCTGCCAGCGATCTGAATGTGTGTGCGTGAAGGTGTGCCCTATCTCTGTCTTTCGTCCTCTGCCTCTCTGTCTCTGACTTTCTCTCTCTCCCATTTTTACTTTTTTCTCTCTCTTCTTGTGTCTGACCCTGGGTGAAATCTAGATCAATTTTTACCCTGGCTTTTGCTAATAAAGTTGTGTCGTCTGAATAGATGGAGGATGGCAAGCGAAAACAAATCTCCACCAGTAGACACAGCATCCATTTGCTTGCCTCTGTTGTGGCCATGTTGGATTTCTCTCCCAGTATTCTTATTTCCTGTTTGGTTAGTGGTGGAGGAAGTAGACTTGGATTCTCCTCTCTGCCTGATTGACTCAGTTTGTCCTTCTGTTGGTCTCTTTGGGTCTACATAACGCCATGTACCTTTCCTCTTAGGTTTTTCTGTATTGAGTTGTGTGTAAATCCAATATCCCTTGGTGGATAAGGGATGAATAAGTGGACAATATTACCAGAAGGGTAAGAATGTTTTGTGTGTGTGTGTGTGTGTGTGTGTGGCAGGATAATTGGGTCTGGGTCTTGGTGACCTCGTTGTGTTCAAGTTCATCCTGTTTTTCTTTGCCACCTCACCCAGCCAGTTATGCCTGCTTGTTATTTCTGCTTAGCCTGTCATTGTATTCTTCTTCACATGTTCCACTTGCAAGCCCACGTTGCGGTCACCTGATTCATTTGTGTCAGTAGCCATCCGCCATTTGACATGGCATTTTGCGCCCAAGGATTTTATGAAATGGATGATGCCTGTGTTCTCTCTCTTTCCTGCTTCCATGGTTAGTTTCTCTTCCTCACTAAAGATGAGAGTCCATCATTATAGCAGAGCTGGGGAATTACATTCGTCTTTTTAATCAGACTGAGGATTATGATTACACAGGATTAGGTTACAGGCCCAAGCTCTGAGATGGGGAAGAATGGAATGGAGTCAACTGGAATGCACTTGAGACTTTTGGCACACATTTGAAAGAGCTTTTATGATGGGTGTAGATGGGTTGCTTGCTTCTGCCTCAGCCTGTTGGTTAAACATGAACACAGCCACGTAACATGCATGTGCTTTTAAGAATACATTTTCCAAACTTGGAATGTATGGTTGCATAAATGTAACCTCCATTTCTTGCACATCTACCAAAGTATGTGAACTCTACCCAGAGGTGTAGAACTACTTTTCTGATGTGAAGGCGAGATTAAAGTCAAATATCACTGGTATATTGAGGTAGTCATAGAAGGAAAGTTAACTGCTCTTTTGCGGTTGTGAGGGAATCGACAGCAGTGCTCATCATGGTGCCCTTGGCCAAGGCCATGTGAAATGGCACACGTAGAACACAAGCCAATAGAACGTCAGGAGCCTGTAGTGGATTTAGTAAGATGCTCTCAACCCTTATATTGCATGTTCTCTTGTCACTCCTTTTGGTCTAACTCCTTTTTCCTTTGTTTCCTACTCTTCATCTTCACCCTCCCTTTCTCTCCCCTCTCCTGGTTTGATTGATGGTATTGTTTGGATGGATGGCTTTGTTCTGGGCTCACAGTAGGAGCTTTTACAGAGGCTCACCTCCTGAATACCAATCCTTTTGCTCATATTAAGGTATCCTACATTTTTGTTGTTCTCCTTGTGGAGAAAAAAAGCTGTCTTGTGTATATTGCAAAATCAAATGCACTTCTGCCTGTGACAAGGAGAATAGCCTGTACAGGCTAAAGTCAAAGTCTTAATTCAATTATAATAAATAATTGAGCTAAGCTGTGTATGTAAACATACTGAATATTGCAGGTCAGTTTTGAAGCGGGATCCACTGGCCCACAACAGCCCCTCCACCCTGCAGCTAGCAGACATAAGAGAGCTTCAGCTAATGAGTTAAATTCTTTTATTCTTTTCAATTTATAGGCTCTTACACAGTTTCGTTGTAAGAATGAAAAGGTGCTATCAATAAGGTGAAGCTACAGGTCAACATTTGTTCACATGGTTGTGGAGACGCAATGAGCCTATCACGGTATGCCGATATGACCCAAAATCTCTATCATTGGCCAAATTCATATTGCATACGGTATATATCGTCTATATTGCCCACCCCTAGCTGCAGTTTCATAAAACCTTATTTATTCTGGACTTGACAGTGAAGGCCCCTAGAGTGCAGTACCACACTGGAAGTGTTTTGAGAGTGAAAGTTCTCCTATTAAAAAGTCTGCTTTCTCCTCCTCCCTCTGAGCGACTTGCGTTCTAACTCTTCGCTTTGATCGGAGGAAGGGAGTAGAGCTTCTCCCTCTCCTTTAGAACACCTTGCCAGTATCCTTTTAAGACCCCAGCTGCAGGTTTGTCGTCTTAATGGCGTTTGAAGATCACCTCAACCCTCTCTAAATTGAAACTTACTTTCATGATGTGGAAATTGTGTAATATAGTTGTAATATGTGTTTACTATTGACCAGAGGACACTTCATAAAAAATCGGTAGCATCACTTGGAGGTAGATCTCTCTCTCTCTCTGGTTTAGATCACCTCCCCCTTTGCCCCTGTAATTTCTTCTCCTTTTCCTTCTCAGCTCGGTTTCCTCTTTTCCTGGTTGTTCTCGGTTTCCTGTCAACGGAAATGACAACTGTGGCACTCTGACTTGGTTGTGTAGTGCTCCACTTCAACACTCATTTCACCCGGCAGCTCATACTCCAAACAACAAAAGAATTTGATAGTAGTCTATGCCTGTCTCCTTCCTGCCTTACCCAAGAGTTGTAAAATAATTTTTGTTTCTTGAATGATGAACTTGAGTGATTGTCTTCAGCTCCTTTGAAAGTCATGGTAGAAGCTGTTCTGGGTAAGAGGTGGCAACGGGGTGCTGTTACCTGTTCCATTATCCCTTTGTGTTTGCAGTGAAAACAAAGGGTTAGGCTGAAGCCGCACAAGGAACCTAGCATGTTTAGTTAAAGGGATAGTTCGGTTTTTAACACATTAATCCCCCTTCACAGGTTGTCTAACATGCAATAAAGTAGTTGACATCGAAATTTTGACGATTGCTTCTGTCTCGGCTATTTGGGAAATGTAGAATCGCCTCTGCCTGCCTTCAAAATGGCTAGCAATGGGCATGTGTTGTTTCTATCTTTAAATCACTGGTTTTAAAAAAGTGCTATTCACCAAGTGGTTAGTGGTGCTTAATGATGTTCCAAAACATGTATCGTAGCGAAATAAAGCTTCCGGCATGTTTTATTTGGCACTTTGATGCACATAGATCCCTATGGGACTTACAAAATGTCAAATAAAACATGACAGAAACTATATTTTGGGTTGGAACATCAGCAAGCGCCACTAATCACTCCAAGGGTAGCACTTTTTTAAAACCTGTGTTTTAAGGATAGAAACAACACATGCCCATTGCTGCCCATTTTAAAGGCAGGCAGAGGTGATTCTATATTTCCCAAATAGCTGAGACAGGAGCAATCATCAAGATTTTGGTGTCAACCACTTTATTTCATTTTAGACAACCTGTGAAAGGGGCTCAATGTGTTAAAAACCGAACTATCCCTTTAACAATTGAATAAGGCAGGCAAATATGGCATTCTAAGCTTATAGGTCCACTGCGGGTTAAAGGCAGCTTGCATCATTTGGGCGTGAGCTCCTATCACAGGCAGTCATAAACATCTGCAGCTCCCTGTTTATGGTGAGGCAGGAAGTAGCTTTCCTGTTCGGATTCAAAGGCTATATTTCCGCCTTTATGCCATTCTTAACTTTGAGCTCTGTTATGATTACCCGGTCCATGCGTGTTTTTACAGTCTGAAAATCTGAACTGAACAATTAGCATGAAATTGTCATGACATAAAACACTGCTGAGTGCCATGTGACCTAGAAATTGGAACCTTGAAATATTATAAAATTTGACAAGTTTGCTATTACAATAATTGTATTCTGCTCTCAGAACCATTCAGCTGTTTAGGCCAAATGAGTTGAAGCAACTACCCCCCTTTGAAATGCCTGTGAAATAAACACCTTCATTATCATAAGAAGTGGCCACCCTCAATGCAACCTAAACGGTCCCCAATGCATTACTCTTCAGTTTTTCTTTTCCTTTACTCTCTCTCTCTTCCCCCCTGTAACACCCTCCCCCTGTCTGTCCCTCTCCGTTCCCCCACCACATTTCCACACCCATCATCTGTACATGGCAGCGCCTGCAGTGCTTGGACCCTTATAAAAGGACGCCTGTGTGTGTGTAAGAGAGGAAGAATGTTGATTTGAATGTAATCTCACTGTACTTGGCCTTTGTGTGTGGTTTTTGGTGGTTTGAATGGGTGTCAAATATTCAGATATGCTATTTTTTATACAGACATGAAAGGTTCCTTTTGCCCCTCATCATTCTCCATAAGTTGTTATAGGATTCAGCAGCTTTGATATGTGGTGCTGTATTTATACTCTTTCTTTGTCCTTAGTTCTTCACATTCTCTGGAGGTGAATCTGAATACTAGCTTTATCTGTAGGCTTTGGTATTTCAGGGCAGCTGGCCTTGTATCAGAAAAAGCGGTTGGTTACAGAGAAAAGAGAGGGCAAGAACGAAAGGGGGAAGAACCAGATAGACGGCAACAAGCTCAAGGAGAGGCAGCAGTGATGACGTTCACATGTGTTTTAGGCCTGACTTTGCTGCCACAGATGAGGCCCAGGTTCAACAGCACAGCAGTTTTCTCTAGAGATTTAATGGGAGTTATGGGACAGGTGTGATCATCTGCACTGTAGTTAGCCTCCCCTTTCAAGTCTTTGTCTTTGTTTCCCAAGAATGGGTACATAATTTTTATACATACATACACACACACACACACACACACACACACACACACACACACACACAGGCATTAACATTTTCTCGAGTTTTTTATAGTTTTTAGTTTTGCCCTTAATTCCAACAACACAGACAATAGGCCTACAGACTGTGTTTGCGATAATCAACAGTAAGTCCATCACAATATCTAATTTGTTACTGTCTATTACAGTTGACGTTAAGTTTAATTCAAGTTCAAGCTCAATAGCCATGATCAAATGTAAACCATTGTGTCTCTTACGGAATTTTGCTGAACATTTTCTCTGTTACTTTCCTTGATGATTGTAAAAAGGTATCGCGGTACTCTCACTCATAAAACGATACGATATATATTTTTAGTATCGCAATACCTTTATTAAAAAAAGAATTGTAATGGCCTGTTTGTGCAGCTACCCGCGCAAGTCTGCCTCTCCCTAGTCAGTCCTCTTGCAGAGTGGCTGGGGGGCGTGCCCAACTCTGAAGCCTAAGGGAGTGCAGATGAAGGGAGCACCATGGCAAAAAAAAAAACCTCTGACATCCCCAGCTATAACAGGAAAGTGAAAAAATTGTGTAAAGGTGTGTAGTGGGGTTTTTGCAACCTTAAAACATTTATAATCACTGTAAAAAAAAAAAAAAGCTGACTACTTTGCGGATTTCGCCTATCACAGGTTATTTTTAGAACTCCCGCTAATAACCACTGCACTACCACTGTTTCGTATTCAGTCAGTCAGGTAGGCTAATGTCTTTGCTTTAACCCAGAGGTCTCACACTACCACGTAGCCGGGTATTTTTAAAATAAAGAAGTTAAAATACTAATTTAAATATGTAAATCGGTTATTAATGTGTTCACTATGCAAACATTGATATTGCTCTATAGAATTAATTTATCAAGGTAATTGAAACAGCAGGAAAGGAGCAAGCTGTTGAAAATTAAGCCATAGTGAGACCTAGCTGGACCATTACTTATCTCTTTTCCAGACTTTTTAGATTTTCACTGTGGTATCTGGTTCAGTATTGAAGATCGAGGTATTTCTAGCAGGTATCGTATCGAAGACAAAATTTTGGTATCATGACAACACTATGAGGATTGGATGTGTCTTAATTATAACATGGAAATTCACCAACAGGTGTGTGGGTGTGTGTGTCTGTGTCAGTCCTTTTTAATCCTAAACCTGTTCAAAGAGCTTTAAGTCTGGGAACCCCCTGACAAGCTTGGTCCATGGGCCATCTTTGTGTGTGTGTGTGTGTGTGTGTGTGTGTGTGTGTGTAAGCATCTCTAGTGGCAGGCAGCACTAATTCAGGGGAGATAATCTTGTTGTTTTCTGACATTGTGTCCTTACAACAGAACAGATTCCTGAACCACTGAACTGTGGTTCTGAAAGAATTGGGCACAATGGTGTGTGTGTGTGTGTGTGTCCATCGGTGTCTCCCTCCTGCTTAGAATCATGTGTGCTTTTGTGCTCTGGGTGGCATGTCTTGTCATTTTTTGTGACTTTCTGGCTGTGGATGCTGCTGATTGATGGATCAAGATGGGAGTATCAGCAGCGCATGCACATGTGTGTGCACACATGTACGCATACACACACACACACAGAGATACATACTTTACACCATTGAGATGACTGCTCAAAGTAAACACAAGGGCGGCCAAGGGGGAAATTCCTGGACAGGAGTACGTACGGACAAATGTGTGCACAGATTCACACACAAAAAACAAGCCGAAGAAAAGCAAAAACCGAAGGGAATTCCTTTGGGAAAGGAAAAGGGGATGGAAACTGGTGGTAATGGTGTAATCTCTCTTGGAAGTTTTCTCCCTTCACACATAATATGTGATGATCAGATGTTGAATTGGTCATGCATATTGACAGCTGTACACCAAAACAACCACATCTGACCTAAATGAGTAGATCCAGCAGAATTGTCAGTCATATGATGAAAATTTGATTAGAGGAAATTAAAAAGGGGTGGAAGAGGAGAGGTAAAAGGAAGGCAAAAGACAAAGAAAATGTATGGAGTGGCAATGCAAGATTAGCACTGTTCACATGCTGCGCGGGAGAGATGCTGGAGATGCATGCACAGCCCATTATCTTATGGCTGCACCAGATCCCCATTTATGCACAATAAACACACAAACACCCATTCTTTTCTGACTAGCTCAGTGCAAATACAACAGTGTGACTAGCAGCTGTCTACATGCTGCTCTCCTTTATCCCCATCTACAGAGAGAGGAGGGAGTAAGGGGAAGAGTGTGCACAAAATGGCTCCCTATTCTGCCATCTGTGAATTTTAGGACCCTGGAGCTGCAACTCTGGCAGCTGGGCTCAGAGTTGCACGGTGGATGTGTAGGTGGGTGGTGGGTCTAGGTCTAAGTCTGAATATGTGTTGTGTATTGTCTGTATGCTCATTGCGACGGGTGAAGAGCTGGTTAATAATTCTTCAAGGCGACCTTTCCTCTGGGGTAAAGGTCAAATGCAGCGTTGGTCCGATTACCCAAGGTCTTCCAGAACCTCTGCATCTCTCAACCACATGGCCTTCAGACCCTGTGTGTGTCTGTCGTGTGTGTGTGTGTGTGTGTACACTGTGACTTAAGGTAATATGCCTTCATTCCTTCATTTCTATTTGGCTTGTCTTCACAAAGATTATCTATTTGAATTCATAGATACGGAGGTTTTGAAGTTGAAAGAGTCTAAATATGGGTGGTAGTGGGGTGCTTGCTTTCATTTAAGACCTGTGTGTGTGTGTGTGTGTGTGTACTCGCATGCAGATATAGGCCTACGGCCAACTTTGATGTCACACCTTTGATCATCACGCCCATCTGCTGGATGAGGAGAGCCATGTGTGGGAGGGACTCAGACGTGCTCACACAGACTGACCCCTCTCTCTCTCTCGTTCTTTTTTCTCTTAAGTTGTGTGTGCATCAAACCCCTCTCGCTTTGCAGTATGCCTCTACCCCGTTTTCTCAACACCCCTGTTCGTCCCCTGACTTCCTGCACTCTGTGGTCACTGCAGCTCCTCCTTTTGTCATGTCTCTTGCAGTCTATCTCTGGATCACTCATGAGGGCTGGCCATCTACCCAACAAATCAACTCTCATGTCTTACTGCCTCCATCTCCCTCACTCATCTCTATTTCTGTCTCTCATTTTCTCTCTCTCTCGTGCCCTCTCTCTCTCTCACGGATTCCCCCACCCCCTCTCCCCCTCTAATGGCGGGCTGCAGTGTGTTTATGGCAGAGGATGCTTTCTGAATGAGGCTGTAGGAGATTAGCTGCTCTCTGCAGTGCTGTGACTAGCTCCAGTTGTGTGTGTGTGTGTGTGTGTGTGTGTGTGTGTGTGTGTGTGTGCGCTGAAAATGGATCCTTTGCTCTCAAAGGCAGACAGAATCTGCTAGATGGCGTACTCTGAAGCAGTCAGGTAGCCTCGTGGCCTCGCTGCGATTGATTTCAACTGGCATAGATTTGCCTCATTGATTCCTGCTCTGAAAATACCATAGAGGGAAGTACTCTCCTATGCAAATGTCTTTTGTAATAAAGTGCTATCTGCCTGGGTTGCTAGGTAACGGAGCCCACAAGAGTCTTGAAATGGTGTTTCTGTAAAGGCTTTGAATGAATTTTCTTTTCAGTTTTTTTTCTTCTTCTTTTTTTTGGAAATAATCCTATATCTACAATCCTATGATACATGTCACATGCATGGCACACCTGCTGTGCTGGCATATTAACACATGACCACCAGTCAAGATTAGCATCATGTTTTCATTTGGCTTCTAAGGTTAATGCTCTAGTGAGGAAGCATTCTTGACTTTGAGAAACACTGAGCATCATGTTTTCATCTTTTGAAATGCCTCTTAGGGGTGATGCTCTTCCTTCCCATAACCTACTCCACTGACTGCCTCCTCAGCCTATTGCCCCAGCTTGAGCTGTTTCACTTCAGCCATGGACCAGGTAGCTCTAAGCAAAATATTTGTTTGAAGCAAAGCATTATACCATCATCTAGTTCATTTAGACTGATTTTGATGAAATGGAACTAGGTTACCATGGACAGTGTAAGCTTGGATGAAGTTAATCATGTTTTTTCAACTACAATAGCTGTGTGTGAATGGGGCTTTATTTGATATGGACTTTTATAACTTTTAAATTTGTGCCATCTGGATGCTAATGGTAGGTGATGTGTAGTATTTCCCCTGTTAAACCAATATGGTTTCCAGTGACTACAAAACATAATTCAAATTTTAAAATAATTTAATTGATGGACACACATCCAACTATTCTCAACCCAGAAGTCGTTACTCTGGGCCTTATAGCCAGTGCTATGGTGGAGCAAGACATGACTTTGTGTAAAACTAATTGTTTCACCCGTGTAATTGGTTGTGTCAAGGCTAGCCTTCAGGACTGTCAAGACTAGCTTTCAGAAATGGATTTAAGAAACTTGTTTGGATAGAAATAGTTTCTGCTCTGTACACCTTTGATTAATTTGATTGCAGCTCAATGTATACGGAAAGAAAACACCATCACCTGACATGGCTAACCATTTGTGTCTTTTTAGTTTTCTGCCTTGTTTCCAAAAGTCCTGTCTCTCTGAATGTCGCTCTGCTTGCTTTCTTAACTACTTTGTGTTTCCTCCCTGTTTGCATCTCCTCATAATGTCTAGTTCCATCACCACGCCCATTCTCCTCTCTCTCTCTCTCTCTCTCTCTCTCTCTCTCTCTGCTAACACACAGCTGGCTGTAGGGGGTGAGGTATGTGTTTCTGATGCCATGTCCGCTCATTGTTATACCAGCCTGTCTGTTGGCCGGAGCATTTGGACATGCAGGGTTTACTCCAGCCTCTTTGGCTCTCCGTGTCCTTTCTAATTTGTCCTCTGCACTCACTAACTCCCTTGCGCACCCACATCTGGAGTTGGTTTGTGCTACCCCCCCCTACTACAAACACACACACACTTATTACATAACCTCACATGCTCTCTTTCAATCCATCACCTCTTTTTTCCCCTCATGCCCTCTCCTCGATTTTCTCAAAAAAAGTTTACCGCTAGTTATATTGCTTACACGTTACACTGGCTTTTCCAAATCATTGGATGCTTCCACTCATGCTGGGAATAAATGAGGAGGAAGCAGATTTGCTGTTGGAACAGTGTACTTTTACACTCTCAGATAAAAAAATAGCATTCGGACCAATGTGCATTTGGATTCTCTAAGCCACCACATGCAAGCATTGAGGAGATTTTGTGTGTGTTTTTGTTTTTATATAAATATGCTGGAAAAGCATTGTGTCTGCACAGAATGGTTTGTGTGTGTTATTTTCATTCAGTGTTTGTGAAGCTTTAATGAAGTGTTGACTCTCCTGGTGTGGTGAGGAGGAGGAGCCACCCACATGTTTAATTGCAGCAAACGGTTTCTCTCCAAATAGAGAAAGGGTGTGGGGAGTGGAGGGATCTAAAAGATTCCCCAGGCCCCAGAAAGAAAGGCATATGTACACACTCCCCCGCTCCATCATTCTCACTTACTCACTGACATTCTCGCTCACTCTCTCACACAACCTTGCACTTTCAGTTTAGAAAAGTAAAGAGTGTGTGCAGCATGTCATGTGTGGGGCAGGTCAGTCAGTTTTGCTGCTATTTGCAATTCCTAAATTTACAAGTGCTGATTCTTTGGGATAATAGCAGGGTTGAAGCAGAGCAAAAGTGGTGTGTTCCTGTAAAAAAAAATGTTTACGGATTTGATTTGTTATCCATAAACACAGTTCATTTTAGTGTCTTTAAGGTGAGTTCTAAAGCTTCAACTTAGCGCATACCGTTAGTATGTTGCCATAGTTATATCTATAATATTGAGTTGTTCGTTTGCTAGCTCAGTTCTGAAACACAAAAGCCAAGCCAAATAGGGTTCATTTTAGAAACGGTATAAATTCCTGTGCTAGAGTGGTATAATTGGCATAAGGTTTATGTGCTACTTGTTGACAGGCAAGTGACAGGGGGGTCAGGTTTATGTACTACTTGTTCACAAGAGACAGGAGATGCCAACACACAAAAAGTAACAATGTAAAAAGAGATCCAGACGAAACTTAACAGTTAACTATTTAAGTCAAACTTAACCGTGAGCAGAACAGATTAGACAAAAAAAAACTTTTTTGCCTACCTAGCATAGTTAGATAGCCTAATGTTTGGTAAGTAGTTTCTATATCCATGTCTGAGCTAACATTCACACTCATTGAAAATTGAATTCAATAGGAAGAACTGACTATTAAAGCGCCAATGTGTAAAATGCATACAGTCTATAGTAAAATGTCTGTTTAGTGTTTAGCGCCACGCAGTTGAAAGCCCTTTCCTGAAATCCGGATTTTGAGTTTGTGTGATCCACCTTGTTTTCTTTTTCAAAACTTGCCGGGCAACAGGTGCACAGCATTACCTGAGTTTCATGTCACATCGAAAAATATGAACGGCGAAGTCGAAACCAGAGTATTATGTCCCTTACCTGCTAATGTATTTCAAAATGGCGAATGACTATGGAGTGACACCACCCATTCATGCTTATGTAAATCAACCATTTAGAATATTTGAAATTGATGGTGGTGGTAAATATTCACGGAAAAGCACATATTTGTGAAGGGGTAACATAGACTTATATTATGAACAGCTAAAACTGCTACACATTGTACCTTTAAGGGCGGTGGTGGCGCAGGTGGTAGAGGAGCCGTTCGGTGACTTGGGGCCCAATGATTTCCGCGATGCGGTAAACGCGGACGGAATCTAGTCATAAAAACGGAATTCACTGATAAACACGGAATCGAACGGAATTCGGGCATTTCCGCGTTCACAATATAAATGTGATCGCCCACTTACAAGACAAACACGGTTTCTGCCTGCTTTTGTCACAACTTTCAATTTCAATGAGTCTCCGAGGTTGCCTAGAGACCATGTCTTGTTAATCACGTGAGTTTGTTTCCAATCCTCACAGATGCAAGGGATATGCCTAAACGTAGCCTGCTTCTGCTGCAAAACCAGCAGCTTCTAAAAAGTTACGAAATACACGATTAACCAAAGATTTTAGAGCGCTCTAGAATCTTTGACATTGACTGCCACATTTCAGGCAGAGCTATATCCAAGCAATTATTATGCATCTGGCCAACAACTTTCCTGCAAATGCAGTTGTAGCCTATTAAGTTAATGAAGTTGAGCTGTATAATGAGAAGTTGTAATGGACTTTTTTATCTACTTTTGAGTTGGCAGTGGCTATAACATATATTTATGTATGTGTTAAAATTAAACTCTTCATTTGATAAGTGTGGTGTTTGTCATTGACTTTTAAAGCTAAATATTGATTAGTACATTTTTGCATGTTTCCCATGCACTCCAAAATTACACTTATTAAGGTAACTAAATATGATTATAACGTAAAACACAGAATTTAGAAAAATAAAAACGGAAAAGGTAAATTTGGGAATTTGGGAAAAAATAAAACGGATTTCTTAGGGCCCTAGTGACTGCAAGGTTGCAGGTTCGAGCCCCACTCTACCTGACGCCATCGAAGTGTCCTTGAGCAAAACACTGAACCCCAAATTGCTCCTGGTGGCAGGCTGGAGCCTTGCACGGTAATCCCCTCCACTGGTGTGTAACTGTGTGATTGGGTGAATACCATAGCAGGCAGCGCGTGTAGACGCAGCGGCCTCTGGCTCTCCTGACCGTGCACATCACTGTGGGATAGCTAGAAACGTAATTTTGATTCCTCTGTATGTTCAGTATATGTAGAGAATTGACAATAAAAGAGACTTAACTTAAGTAAAGGCTAAATATTAGTTAGCTATGAGGCTGGAAGATCCACTAGCCTTCCTGAGGAGTCAATGAAATAAGAAATCTCCCGTTACGGTCATTTATCCAGCCTGATATCTGACTAAAAGGGAGCTGTCTACCGATGCTTTTGATTTTATGTAAATATTGACACTTACATGCTTACATGGCTCTACGTGACATTTGGAATATATTTGTACAGTTTTTTTTTATTATATATTTTTAGTAAGCATCAAATCAACTGTGATCAAATAAACTGTGGTTGTGCATGTGCACACTAAAGGCAATACAATGCAGTCTAAATTATAATGGTGGTGGCTACTCCTTACAATTCTTGCTTAATTCCCACTCTTGTATTCATTATGAATACCTTTAGGGCATACTCACACTAGGCAATCTGTACCGTACCCGAGTACACTTCACCTCTGAAGTCCGGTTCGTTTGACCAGTGTGAGTGCTTCGTACCGTACCCGGGTACGGTACGCTAGTACACTTGGGAGAGGTGGACTCGGGTACGGTTCAGCTGGACTCGGGCACGGTACGCTTGTAGTGTGATCGCAAGCGTACCCGAGCACGGAGAATAGCTTATGAGGGAATAAACTAAATAACGTTCCATTTCATCTTCGAGAATATTAAAGTGGGCGGTTGTTATAGTAACAAAAACACGCTAAATGTAAAGATTCCAGAACACAGCAACTCAATCGTGCCCGGGTACGGTTCGATATGTGCAGTGTGAGTGCGGACCAAGAACCAGAGACAACCGTACTCCGGCACGGTACGGGTAAACTGTACCTAGTGTGAGTACGCCCTTATTCTGCTTGTAGTAGTGATGCATGAGAATTTGCACTGTCAAATGAGTGCAGTTTACATTTTAACTTGCTTTAGTCTTCCTGGCTGATGTAGATAGTTGGCAGTGACAGAACAATATGACCTTTTAACCTCATTGTGTTTGGGTCTAATCTTCCCCGACAGTGGCTGTCTGATGCTTTTGTTTTTCTGTGTGTGTGCGTTGGCTTGTGTTATGTGTTTGATTTGTTTGGCTTGCTTAGTCATTTTTTGAAAAGCATGACTCATGAATAAAACTCAGTTTAGGGCACTTTGTCTCTATTGATGATGGTTCAATTACGTCTGTAAGGCATTTATCATACGGTTGTCTTGCATACAATTAACTACCTTAGTCAATATTGTTCTTCGCTCATCCTCCTCGTCTGTCTGACATGCTTGTGTGTATCTGTCTATGTTTGCACGTTCTAGGGTCTAGAACTGCAGCCAGAAGACCTCTCCATGATATCAGTCAGTGCAGACTAGAGCTAGAGCCACCATGACCACTTACTTACCCTTTCTCACACTCACACACACACACACACACACACACACACACACACAATAGAGACAGTTATGTTTGTCTCTTATCTTCCCCTACCCCATTACTGGCCTTGGCTTGCATGGGGCTAGGAATGGGGGGTACACCTAGTGTGGGTGTCTGTTGGATCTGAACCCACAAAACAAGCTGAGAGGCAGAGATATAATGGGTGGCAAGATGTGTTGGTCTGTAGCATGTCCCTCTACAGGCCCAAGTCATTGTGTATAATGAGCATTTGGTGCCTCACTTTGATGTTATAGAGCAGACACACCTCAAATGGTTTTCATGTTTGTCAGACATGGCCCTAATGGACATTAGAAATCTCTTAATGGTGCTGACCAGTTATTTAAAAGAGACTATCATTGCATAGGACTGGACTACCATCCAGTGGACAACCATTGCATAGGAATAAAAATGGGAATCTAATTTCATTCGATTGGAATCCTCCTGTACTCTGGCTGAAGCTCAGAACTCAAAAGCAGTAGCAACAGCTAAGGGGAGGAAACCACCAACCAGCCTTTTTATTGATTTATTCATGACTGGCATTAGTTGTGTAGAAAGAGAATACATTTACAGTAAAACTCAGATTCCTGCGTGTGTGTGTCCTGGAGCAAAGCACCTCCTAAAATTGCTCACTCAGATCTTCCTTTCCCTCCATTTTTCCCCAGTGCTCGGCTTCTCTCTTGCTCACTGGTTTAGACACTTGTCATGTGACTTTGGTGGGGGGTGCTGCAAAGGGCGGGGGCTGCATATCAGACCCTTTGTTCTCCAGACTCCGCCCCTTCAGAGAGCTCTTTCTTCCACTCTTACACACACATACGCACGCACTCGCACACTCTTCTATTCACCCTCTTCTTTGTCACTCACTTTCACTTTCTCTCTCTCTTTCTCTCTCTCTTTCTTTCTTTCTTTCTTTCTCTCTCTCTCTCTCTCTCTCTCTCTCTCTCTCTCTCTCTCTCTCCTTATTTTCGCTCTGCTTTTCCCCCAAGGCATTATACCTCCCAGGCCACCACCACCCTGCCCCCTTGTGTTGTGTGTCACAGTTTGACAGTAATATGGAGGTCATTGGAGGGCTTAGTTTTGTGCTAATGGACTCTAATCTGGGAGTCTGCAGTCTGGAGGCCTCTTACAGACCTCGCTCCATCTTTGCCCTCTCACCAAGCTTCTGCCCACACATTGCATCTCGTGCCTCTCCACCCATGTTATGAAAGGCCCCAGCCTAATTTCCTGTCTATTTATGCTCTTCCTCTCTCTGGTAGTGGTGGATGGGGGTGTGTCTGTCTGTGTGTGTTTGTGTCTCTCTCTGTGTATAATTTGGTCTCTGCTTCTCTGTGTTGGTGTGCATGTCTGCTAGTGGGCTCTGTCTGTTTAAAAAAACGGATCAGAGTCAGAGTGTGATGCTGAAGTAAAGTAGTCAGTCCATTTCCTGCCATCTCCCCCCATGAATTCTGTGAAATGTTCATGATCCACATGTTTGTGTGTGTCCTACGTATTGTTTTACTATTGCCATTGTGTGTGTTTGATGTGCTGCTTTGGTGTAGTTGCCCCTGTGAGTAGGAACACAGAGCCAAACACATTAGATGTTTGTGCGGTAAGGCTACAGTGTGGTGGTTGTAATGAAGGTGAGGCCTGAAGAATAGGTGTCCAGTCCCCCTGGGACACACATCCTGGTTGGCTCCTGCTCTTCCCATAAGCACCAAAAGAATAAATATTTGATGAAGTGTTCAAACATGTCCTATGTGATGCCTTTACCATGAACCAATTGAGTTGGCCATCTGGATTGAATGCATGGACATGTCAATTGGTAAAAGTGTGTGGTGGAGTTGGCTTGAGCGTTTTTCTTAATATTTGAAGTGTACATGGGACCGATCAGACACAATAAACAATGAGACTGTAGTGCTTTGTTTGTTCTTCCCGGAAGAATGCTATGTCTCATTCCTGATATCACTCAGTGCCTACTAACTCTTACCAGCTCTCACCCACTCTCACACTTATTTGTTTCTTATCAGAGAAGAGCTGTTGTTTTTGGAACTGCTGCAGTCGCTACCCACACACCAGAACTGCAGTTAATTTGATCACACATACACGCTTTTCCTTAATCCTCCCATGCTCCCACGTACACAGACAAGATTTCAGACTCAGAAGTTTCACCATGAAAGGCACACGTTTTGTCTTGGAAGCAGACATATTCGTATTCACCATCCCAGCCACATTTAACATCTGGATTCACCTTCAGACTTTCCTTTTGCTTCTCAGTGCTGCCCTCTGTGTTTTGCTGTGGAAGTGCACCTCTGTGTGCCTAAGCCCATCCCCCACACACAGCTGCTGAAAAAATGTAATTGAAAGGAGGGGGTGGGGGATGTTATGTTACAGAAAAGTGAGCGTGCATTCATTTGGTATCGGGGTGTGTACATAGTAAATATACTTTGCACGTGCTGACATCAGTGTGACAGTGGAGACCACATGTGAAGTAAAGTTGTGTGTGTGTGTGTGAGCATGTGATGAAACGGCAAGGGAAAAAAAGGTGACTGCCTGATTTAAGGTTGTGGGGAATGTCATGTGAAATGTGCTGCAAAGAACCACAGTAAGAACCAAGTACAAGACAACACACACACCCTCATGGTATATATGGGGTTAAAGGATTATCTCCTTCCAGGATGCTTCGTCTTAGTCTGTCACACTGTTCTCATTTGCGGACCTTCACATGCAACTCACTCATTGTTTGTGTTAGTATTGAAGGCTTTTTGATTTAGTATGTGTGTTCAACCCACTTTTCTGAGGATGGCTGATGTCTGTACAAGGAGAAGGATAAGTGTGAAGGAGCAATTGGAGCTATATGAATGCAGAATCTTGTTTCCTTATCCATTCAGTATCTGTCCCCTGACCCCTCCTCAGTGATCAGTTAGGATCTCGTCTCCGTCTTCCCTTCCTCACACCCTTCTGTCAATACTGGTCAATTCGGGCGATGCAAATTCGAAAGCAAAGTCGGTTTTTTTGGGGAAATGGATCCAAAGATATTTAGCAAACTTCAGTGTTATAACAGCACTCTTTCTTGTTGGCCATGCCGTGTCTGTGGTGGTGTCATCTATAGAAAGGCCACTTTATTGTATGGATTGTACGGTTGTTTTGTTTCATTCAGGTGCTGTGGATGTTAAACTCCTTAATGAATTTAGTGTCATTGCTGTGTGCATTCTGAAGTGTGTGTGTGTGTGTGTGAGAGAGAGAGAGAGAGAGAGAGAGAGTGAAAGAGAGAGTGTGCACTGTAAGGCCGTAGTACTGCTGTCTGTAATGGCTAAAGCTGTGTGTGTGGAATGTAAAGTCGAGAAGCTGTAGTGTATCTGTGGGCTAGGATAATGGAGAGTGGGTTATGTAACACCGCCTGCACTCACTCACTCTCTCTCCCTCTCCTGCACACACTTGCCCTCTTTCTTATACTGTCACAAACTCCTCGTCTCTCATTTACTTGGTCTCTCTCTCTCTCTCTATCTCTCTCTCTCTGGCTCTCTCACACACACACACACACACACACACTCACACTTACACTCACACACAATTTTTATGTTTCTTCTGTGTGTGTGGTTCCCAGCTCTATCTTCCTCCTCTACTGCCTCTTCCTCTCCTCCCCCTCTCTTATCTCTTTTCTCTGCCTGCTAATTCAGGGAAATCTTGATTCATTTTGCTGCAGGTTGGTTCAGCCTAGTTTACTGTCCATGCTGCTGAGTTTTCCTCCCCACCCCTTCTCATAAACACTCACACGCGCACACACACACACACACACACACACACACACAAATTCAGACGCCCACACACTTGTAAAGTTCTGACCGGACCCTGCCATAGCTCATGAATTAATATCTAATGATAAGGCTTTCTTGTATACAGTCCATTTTTTTATGTGCTGTACGCACATCATACACTCATCCTGTTTATTTTTCCACTTGTAAATGGTTAATTTCAATATTCCAAGTCATGTGAAGTCAGTTTGAAATAAATTGCCTTCTTTTCATGATCGTTTATGTGTTATGTGTGGAATTATGCTGAGTGTTGGCATTTATTCACAGTTTGGTTGTTGTGTTGGAGTGCTGTGTGTTTATTCTGCAAAAGCTGCCTGATCTGAATTGTTAGTGAGTTTATTTAAATGTATGGCATGCGTGTGTTTGCTTGTAGATGGCGACGCGCAGAGGGGCGTTATGCTGTGGATCGAGCCTCCATCATCAGCCACTGGAACTGGCTTCAAGCTCACGTGTCAGACCTGGAGTACCGCATTCGCCAGCAGACAGACATCTACCGGCAGATCCGCTCCAGCAAGGTACACACACATAACATAACATCCACTAATAGATATTTACACACAGATCCTCTATAGCAGGTTACACAAGTGTGTGTTTATATACACACACACACACACACACAGAACAACTAAATACAGACAGATCCACACAGAATCTGTCAACTAGCAGACATATGTGACATATTAGTTCCCACACACTCGCATGTACACATCAGATCCATCATCTTCCACCCACACAAACCATCCACCAGACAGAAATCTTCAGACAGATCCCATCCCGCTCAACGGCATTTAGTTCCATGTACTGATGGCAAGGTCAGACACATCTGCCCCGTTGTCATGGTAACAATGTCACTCAAGTCATAGATCTAGCAGGCAATGGTGTTCGCGCTTTTATATTGGTGGTATTATGCACACGTTTGCGTGCACCCGCTTGAAAGTGAGATGTCTCACCTTTGCCGCAAATGGGAGTGGGAACATGACTGTGGCAGTCCCCTGTGCAGTTCTTAATTTAAGGCTGTGAAATACAACACGCCATCACATGACTTTGGAGTCATGTGACATCGTCCCAAATGCATGCACCCACAGTGCGGTACACTCCTTATTTTTCCCTCCCATTCTCTCTCCGCTTCTTCCTTCTTACCCCCACTTGTCCCCTCTTTCCTCTTTGTCATGTCCCGTATTTCTACTGTGCCTCACTTCCTTGCTTCCTTCCTAGTCTTTTTGTTTGGCACTTTCCTCTTCCCTTTTTTGTCCTTTCAACTTTCCTCTCTTTGGTGTAATCTCTCTCACCTTTTCTCTTCTCCCTTTCCTCCTCCTCATTCTCGCCTTACTCCTGGGCCTCTTTACAGTGGTCAGTCTAACAAGTCTTCTTTCTCCCACAGGGCCCCGTGGTGTTGGGAGATCCCACCCCTGCAGAGCCCTCATTGGAGGAGGTGTGTGAGGTGAAGGAGGAACCCGTTTCCTGCCAAGTGTCTCAGGTATCATGTGGAAGAACTGTTAACACCATTTTATTCTGTACATTTCAGGTACACTACCTGCCTACAGGTTACAAATATTGGTAAATTACATAGGGCTAGAGACTTCAATTTGAATCACAGTATCAACTTGTGCAGCAACTAATTGAGAAGGAGTCCATTAATCTTATTCGCTTAACGCTTTCTTTAATCTACACTGTTTTAATATCCTCCTTGCGTGATGCACTGATGAACTGTACTGGGCATTCTCAACAGTCAGAAGTTCAGAACGTAAAGTAGAATTGGCAATGCTGAACTACAACTGGACTTTAACGACACAAAATCATTCTTAGCTGACAATCATTCTTTGTTAACTGACAAAAGCTAGAACACTGCAGTTTTATGGATTTATGTATGTAGCCACATGAATCAGATGATCCACTGTTGTGTTGGGCAAAAGGCTAACACCGTATCCAGAAAGCTGTGAGGTAGCTTTAAAATAACTGTGGCTGTAATGCTGATGTTTATGTAGGTGGTAATGAGATTTTAGCTGGGGCCTAGTTCTGTCAATGGTGTTAGTTCAGCACCATGCTGAATATGAAGACATTAAACAGTGTAATTGGAATGGCAAGAATCTGAACTGACAAGTGTGTTACTGTGGGCCCTGATTCGCAGCGCAGGTTCAACATTGTCGGTGAGTGATTCGCATTTTTGGCTAGTGTTGTTACTGCCTACTGTTGTCATGGTTAAAGCTTTTGTGCTCTTTCGAATATAAGGGTGGTTTTCTTCAACAGCAACTGGTGCAGTGCTGTGTGGCTGTCTGTGTTTTCTGACGATGAAGCTCAGTTTGAGGGAAATCAATGTGAATAGGCTGGGTTTAGTTGAAAGTGACAAAAACTTGAGTCTGATGGGATTAGAACCACTGTGTTTTGAGAGTGGAAAAGCAGGATAAAAAGAATTTAGGAATGAATTAAGTGTGTGTGTGTGTGAGAGAGAGAGAGTGAGCGAGAGCGAGCAAGCTCTGAGACCAGTCACAAAGATGTGTCCACAAAGGCAGTTTCCCCTACTGATACTCCACCCATACTTATAAGAGAGTACCATGGCCCTTTGCCTTTTTGAAAGGGGAAAAAAAATAGTTGACTCCTCCAGCGCCCCACTGCCCTCTGGGTTTTTGGAGAGTGTTAATGGGATTGGGGGTAGGGGGAGTGGCCATTTGCCTAGAGTTTCGGTGGCTGATTCATGCAAAGTGGCGCTGTGTGTGTGTGTGTGTGTGTGTGCGCGCGCCTTGGTATGGGAGCTCCAAAAACACTGGTGGTCTTTGTCCTGGCGTGCCAAGTGCAGTTGAATGTCCTCTGCTTCTCTGCCAGGCTCAGCTTCAGAGGAATGCCCGTCTCTCTCTGAACCCCCCCACCCCAACTACCACACGCTCACAGCAGCAGTGGTATCGCCCAGTGCTGCCAGCCCGTCAGGGATTTCCACGACAACCTCTGTGTGATTGGCTTGTTTGCTCTCTCTGCAGGACTTTGGCTCTGACGTCTCGGAGAGTTCTGCTTCAGAACCAGGACTGAGGAAGGTGTGTCCGTCGGGGAAGCAGGTCAATGGGGTCATCAACAAGTAAGAACACCCCTATACACACCCACACACACATACTCACTCACTCACATGCACAGCTATGTGCACATGTGTCTCAAACAGTGATTGGTTACCTTTTATAAACCATTCTTATAGTAAAATTTATTTTCTCTCTCTCACACACACACACACTCTTTCTTTTTTTCTTTCTTTCTCTCTTTCTTTCTTTCTGTCTCTCGCTCTCCAGTTTGCGGCCTGCTTCTCCAGAGGCAGGGGATTCAGAGGAACTCCAGCAGCAGACACAGTGGGGCAGTGCATTGGCCCCCTCCCCTCCTGACCACACCTGCGTGGCTGCCCGCACACGGCCCCTCATCAGCTGCAAGAGGCGGCGACTCATCAGACCCAACTTACTTACCAACCTGAACCGCAAGGTGTGTGTGTGTGTGTGTCTTGTGTCTTATGTGTGCGAAGGTATTGTGAGGGCAACTATTGAATGTACAGTGAGACAAATGTGAACCGAGGACTGTTTGGCAGTATGGGTATTGTTGTATGGATATAAAGTACAATATACAGATAAGCTTGTGTGTGTCTGTGCATAGTGGAGTTCTTGCTATTATTGTTAGTCATGTGAGAAGCATCAGAAATACAAACATGGAATGCATTATTAAATATTCAGACTGAGTGTTTGCTTTTAGGTAAGCTGGTAATGTATGGATGAGGATGGATGTCCAGGGTCTCTCCTAGATTCTCTGGTTTTGGGGTTTGGCATAGCGAGGGCTTTTCTGGGCTTCGGTTCAGGTCTCATAACATATTGTGTGTGTGTGTGTGTGTGTCTTTCATCACTGAGTCATCCCGCATACTCATTAACAAACATGAGTGGATCGGAGCAAGACCAGGACTGGACCCATTACCCACTGATCTGAGCTCGGCTCAAGTGTCTCCTTGCTTTGCTCCCGCTGTGTCTAAAGTCCACTCCCAGCTGTTCTGGGAACAGTCTGGTGTAACCCAAAGCGGCTTTATGTCACAGTCCTGCTGGGCCCGAGCTCTTTTTGCAGCCCTGGGGCCTATTACAGCAAACCTAGTCTATCTGATCACGCTGTGTTTGCTGTTTGCAAATATCCCTCTTTCTTAAGGTAAAAAACTGTTAAGCAGGGAGCAACAGTCTGCTCATCCAGTTTAAGCTCTGAATTAGAACAGAACTCTGTTAAATAAGAAAAATACAGTGACATTTAATTCTCATGTTGGTAGGTGGTACATATCTGATGTCACGAACAAAACAAAGACTGTTAAATAATCACCACTCCACCCTCCTAGCAAACAACTAAACTTCCCAGGATTCCATGCTGCGTGGTTTATTTCTCTAATTCACAGAGTTTAAAATGGCAAATATTTTACTCCTTCAACCGAGGCAATGACCTGTCTGCAGTTTCCATGAATAGTGGCAGAACAGATTTTGGGGTTCACTTTCTGTCAGGGGGTGAAGTGCACAGCTTTGAAGTCGGCGTGAGGAAAAGCATGGGAAAAATCCTACCAACATCATGTCTCCTAACATTAAAATTCATATTCCTTTTTTAAGGCCTTCACGGCTAATTAATTACCTATGTGAGGGTGCTTTTCTGTATCGTGATTGGCCTATCTGAGGCAAGTCAAAGCATTAAAGCTCAGGGGCACGCCATGTCTTTATTCCTGTCAGAATGTTTAGAATATTTACATTCAGTAAGCCTACCAAAAACCCCCCACAAACACTGATGTCGTTCTGTTTTCAGTAATGCAGGATGGGAACAACTAAAAGGCCCCACAGCTACCAAGTGTCACAAGTCACCTCCTCACATCACCTTTTCTTCCATGCTTGTGACGAATAGGCCCCAGAAGGTGTAATTCATGCAGAAACTACAGTGTAGTGGTTACCAGTCTGACCAGTGTTTGAGTGTCGACACTGAGACCTATTTTGATTATATTCACTGTGCATCATCCTAACCAAGTTGAAGGTCTTTTAAAATGTGTTCGGATTCTCTTCAAAAGATATTAGCCTGACTGTTTACTTATTATGAATGAATCCATGCAGCAAAATGACATAAGTAGTCTGTAAAAGCAAAGGTCTTCAGGACTTGATCTCGCATTTCCACATCCTTGATTTCTGATAGGTGAATCCTTGCATACTCAACTCGGTGTAAAACAAAACTGAATGGAATCACGTGGAAGCAGAAGACTAAACATGTTGCAAATAAATGGTTCTTTAAGAGCGTCTGTTTTTAAACACCATCACACAAAGACCATTTGGCTTGGTGCTAGCTGCCTCATCCATTTCGGCCCCTTAACACTGGCGAGCGTTTTTAGCAGACGGGAGCGTGTAGGCGTGCCAACGCTTCATACCGACTGGCTCGTGCCAGCACGTGTTTGCTTCAGATCTGGGGCTCATAAACGAGACAGCAGAGAGAACTCTGGAGACATTTTTGTTGTTGTTGTTAAGGGATAGAGAGCGCAGAGCATCATGGGAAATTAGTGTGGCTGCCATGAGAGCAGGCGATAAAGGAAGGGTCATTGAATGTAGGTCAGTCTGGCGTTGTCAGAAGAGAAGAGTGTGTGTGTGTGTGTGTGTGTGTGTGTGTGTGAATTTGCATGTCAGATATCTGCAACAGAGTGAGCATGTGCTGTGTTTAGGGCTGCAACCAAAGTATAGTTTGGAATTGAGAGTTCTGATTTTTTTTTTTCACCAACTTAGTAATCCGTTAAACAACAGTATCAATAGTGTTCCATGAGACATGATAGGCCTGATAAAATGACCAAACAACTGACTACTGTTCTTTCTTTCTTTCATTTACTGGCCTCCAAATGAAATCCATTTAGTGCATGATTTCCTACATGTATACATAACTACACACCAAATAAACTTAATCTGAAGCGTATATTAAATTAATGTGTACATTTAATGCAAGGCTATTTGTGAAAGGGGGAAAGGGTTGTTATAAATGCAAGAAATTATCTGAAAATGAAGAAGGTAAACCACGAAACAAGTGATATAACTTGCTTGTATAACTAAAAAAAAAAAAAGCCTTGAGGCAAATATTTTTTGTAATGGAATTATTAGAGATACTGGAGAAGTTCTTTCAGCGGTAGATGTGTACATATGCAAATGAGAGAATGTTGGGTCTTTATGAGGGGGAGGACATTGTTTTTAATTAATGTCGAAATTTGATGTGCGGTAAATTGTCAAATCTAATCTGCATTGGAGCATCCAACACGAACAAATCCACACGTTTGTTCTGCATTTGTGGTCTGGTGTATTCAAATAGTGTGGCTGGGAGGGTCCCTATCTGATGGGGCACTGAAAGGGGTGTGGTGTTCAGACATGTCCTCTTTCGGTCTGAGGCAGTGTGCATTTATGGCTGCAGAACTTTTCTTCTCATCAGTGCCCTTTGTTAGTGGGGAAATTAGTCAAAGTTTATGAAGAGTTCTGATTAGATTGTCTGACTCCTTCCTGGTGGGGTTGTCTGAGTGTGCAGTTCACATTATCAAATACTTATCCAAGAGTTGTCTATTGTTAGTAAAGTATATTTTTGGAGTTTATCAAAACTGTGGACTTGCACTTACAAAGTGATGGAGGAAGAATTTATCAGTTTTTAGGATTCATTACAAGTTAAACAGTTTGACTGTTCAAAACATGTTTTTGTCGTTCAAAGTAGGCTAAAAGTAAGTCAATACAATTTAGCCATACAGACTCTCCCTGCATGGCAGCAAAAATGGCAAACCTAGCTGACCTTTCTTCATTAAGCAACTTGTATTTTAAAATGTGTCCTTTTTAACATACAGGCAAATGAAAGAAACTTTCACTGTCAGATATAGGAAATACAAACATCCCAATTGTTGCTGAATAGGGAGAGAGAGAGAGAGAGAATGGAGAGAGCCTAAATTGGTTTGCTACACGGGAGCTCAATATTGATATTCCAGCTACTCTGATTGCACACAAGTCAGATACACTGAAGTAGGCAACACATTCCAGTTCCATGATCTTTTTTTTTTTTTTGGTGAAGTCATATCTCCTTCCTATTATGAATGTATCTAAATGTGTGCTTGTCTCAAGCAGGTCCAGCGTGCAAGTCTGTGTCGCTGCAGCTGTGAGGTGAACCCTCAGTGTGTGACATGTGCTGGCCGCTCCCCCCTGCCACTCGAGCCTCGCTACGATCACCCCTTACTGGAGCGCCTGGCTCAGTACGACCCCAGCGTCCACCCCATCCTCTCCTTTTCAGACGGTGAGTCTCTCTCTCTCTCTCCCTCCCTCCCTCTCCCTCCCTCCTCTCAACTCTGTTAATCACTTTCCTTCCATTTGATAAAGTAAAGTAGTCTTAAGTTCAGTACTACACAGCTATATGCTTTCAAATGTGCATGTTAGAGTTCTCAACAGACATTATATACATAATGGTGCTGAACAAGTGGAGATGGCGCAGTTAACAGGCATATGCACACACTGCAGTCTCCATCTCATGTTTGAGTTTCTGTGTGTTGTGCATCACAGCACAAGCAATTAGGGAGTCACAGGAGCTTACGTTTGATGGATCAGGAGAATAGGATCATGTCGTCAGGAGCACCTGCGCTCCCCTGTGGCAGCCTTAAGACCTTAGCACACTCAACATTATTATCACACACACTGATGCCTGCAATTGGCCACATGTGATTGCCGCTGTGACTCAACATGCAGACGTGTCTGGTGTATAGTTACCAAGATGGCGGCGACCTGTTCCGTAGTAAAGGACACCCATGCATAGCCAACACATGATATTCAGTGGCCGTGTTCTTTCCATTTTTTTTTTCTGATTGCCCTTTGTGTTCCTGTTGCTCTCCTTCAAACCAACACACAGAATCTGTCAACTAGAAGACCTCCTCAACTCGCACTGTCCGACCCCAAAGCAAACCCACAACAGTCCCATTGACTGTGCTGCCTTTTCCCACCCACAGTGGCGAGGCTCAACAATGGGCCACAGAGAGAGATAGAGACACCACCAGGATGACGGGAAGCCGCGAGCAGCAGAATGAAGGGACCCAGCAATGGAGGCAGAGGGCGGGAGTGGGAGGGCAGAAGGAAGAGTGAGCTGTGGGCTGTGCAGTAGGCTTTGTGCCACCTGGTGGCAATGAGAGGGAACTGCAGTGCAGTCCAAGCACTGTGTAAACCTATCCAAGGCAGAGAGAGCTCTTTGGTTATATGAGCGAGCAGCAGAGGGGAGAGACAGATGGTGCTGGTTATTGATGGCTGCTGCGTGTTAACTGAAGCCCCTGAGGTGTTGCGTAAGGTTATTAGTTCCAAATGGAAAAGCTCTAATGAACCAGGTGGCACTGGTTCCAAAATGGTCAAAGCTATTTGCTGTTGCTCTTTAACTTTGTTCTGCCTTTTACACTGCATCTCTCTCTTCATCTCTCCTTCCTTCCCGCTCCCTCTACTACTTTGTCTTCTACAATTGACCTTTTTCCATCTCTCTTCCCCTCAGATGTGACGATGAGCCTGCACATGCAGCGTTTGCTGAAGTCCCATTGGCAGAGCCGACCGCTGGAGAAGATTAAGCCAATCAAGAAGCTGTCACTCAAACACAAGCTGTCCCTTGGCTCTCGACCCTCCGATCCCGCCTCCTCTACGTCCTCCTCGTTCTCCAAAGACAAACACAAGCTGTCCAACTCTCTCCTGTCCACTGTCCGTAAGTGCAGTCCCCTCCCACCTCAGTATCGGTATCCACCATAGATATACATATAGATATGCATGTCTGTGGGTATCCACCATGTTCACCTTCATCCTTATTGGCATTCATATATGAAGAGCATTATGTGTGTGTATTGGGACCATAAGTGTCATGAGCAAACCTTGCTGATTTGTTTATGTACCCTGTACAGCTTTTTCATACAACATTTTTTTTGTATATGTGCACACAGATGTGTGTATACAGTTTGTAAAAAAAATAAAAGGTAATTTGTACAAATCATTCAAGAACATAAAATGTGCTTCTGGAACAATCACAAGTGGAAAGTTGTTCCACACTCGGGTCAAGGTTTGACTTGCCTAGTCTGCCAGAAGCTTTTGGCAGATCAAGATGTAATGGGGATCTCAAAATCTACCCCCAAAACCAAGTGTAGAATGATGGGCTGGCTTTATTACCAGCCGAGGTGATGTCCCATTGAGTAATTATGCATTCTTAAATGCCTAGTACAAATCTTCAGTATTTTTTAATGCATCTGATTAAAGTTAGATAGAAGTATGTATGGTCTTTACAGCACTGCTAAAACAAAACATATGAGGTGCCTGTAACTGATGCACAGTATCTCTCTGTGTGTGTGTGTGTGTGTGTGTGTGTGTGTGTGTGTGTGCGCTCTGTTGAAATTCCCCCTCCTCTGCTAACAAATTTCATTAGGCTTTACCCATCACAAGATGCGCAGTGAAAAGCTCCATCGTCAGCAGTTCAACAGCCTTCTGAGTACCTCCAAGCTGGAGGGGCGCCATCACCGCGGAGACAGGGCAGCCGGAGCGTCCCATGGCATCTACCACAAGACCCACAGCCGCAAGAGGCCCCGCGAGCACTCTCTAGAAAGGATGGAGAGTGAGTCCATCTTCCTCTGTCTCCCACTCTTCTGCTTACATTTCTTGCTCTTTCTCTCCAGCTCTCCCTCCTCCCTCTATTGCTCTGTGTCAGTGTCTCAGCACAGTCGTTTTTGTTCTGGGGCGTTCCGTAAGGTAAATGCCTCTGGTTCTGTCCCTGTCCCCACCAGGTGCCCCTAAGCTGTATACTGATGTGGGGAGCCCATGTCCGTCTCTGTCGGGCCTGCAGACTCCCACACACAGCCCACTCCTGAGGCAGATGTCCACCTCCTCCGAGACCTCCACCCCCCTTTCCCTCACCGGACAGAGCGCCACCAGCACCCCGGTACGACCGCACGCGTGTGTGGGCCCAGTGTGTGAGCATGAACTGGTGGGTGTGTGTATGTATGGTTAGGTATGAGTAAGGTATTGGGTATGTATGGTAAGGTTAGGTATGAGTTAGCCATGAGCAAGGGTACCTACTGTACATTTCTTCAAAGAATGTGGTCTGACCTACATTTGATTGTATAGGAAGGAAATGTGTGTGTGTGTGTGTGTGTGTGCGCGTACAAGTGGAAATGTGTTGAGTGCTTGCATGTTGGATCCATTATATGTGTGTGAGAATATCTGGTGTGTGTTGTATGCAGACGCCCATTCGCAGGAGGAGAGGAGAGAGTTCTTTCGACATCAACAACATTGTCATCCCCATGTCTGTAGCGGCCACCACTAGAGTAGAGAAGCTACAGTACAAGGAGATTCTCACACCAAGGTCAGCACACACACACACATACACACACCAAGCTACACTTTTTAAGTCCTCGCAGGCCAGCACACTAATTCTTCTGTTCCGTTTCTCCAGCTGGAGGGAGGTAGATGTCTGTGCCAAGCCCATATCGGATGAGGACGACATCGTGGAGGTAGGACAGCTGTGACCCCATGACATGGGCCGTCGTGTCTCTCAAGATTCTATTAGGAGTGGACATCTCTGTCCTAAAAGACCACATGATGCATACATTAGGGCTGGACCTCTTTCCCCCCCAAAGGAAAAGCAGTGCCGTATTATGGCCAATTACAAAAAAAATGTTCAGATTTACATGTCATTGTACTAATGCGCTTAATAGTTTGCTTTTCAGTTGGTATTGGTGAGCGTTACCAGCACACCCCTATATGCGCAGGGCTTAAAGTATTCCGGCACCATGCCGGATCTCCGGTGTGCGGCCGTGAGGGGGGGGGAAATATTTTAGAGCCTGCGCATGCAGTTTAATATTTTAGAGCCAATTTATTTCACCTACCAATCATATGAGAGGAATGCAGCTTTAACGTTACAATTCTATCAGAAGCAGAGAAGGGCGGGTCCTTGCAATACGGTATGTTTGACACCAGTGCTGAAGCCTTGTTTACGTGATACCCGGGGATACGCCATATAATCACCTAAAAAGATCTTGGGTTTGCGAATATCCAATAAAACTTGGGCATAGATACGTAGCCTATCAAAAAAACTCTCTGAAACCATCCAATCACTCAACAAACTTTACTGAATGGTTGTAGATTCTCTTAGCCCATAGGCAAATGTCAACTTTTGAAAGCATTAAATCACTCAAGAAATCAACGTCACCTAATAACCTTCATCCAACAGAACCTAACAATAGCGAACAGCCACATAACATATTTTTGTTATTATTGTCAATAATTGAAGTAAGTCCTTCAAATAAAATGTCCACCACCTCAAAAAGTGCAGGCTCAAGAATTTTTTTTTTTTCTTTAACCCCTGACCGCATACTTAAAGGTCATTGATTGGTGGTTAGCATGTTCAGTGCTCCAGGCCCATGAGGAGCACATGGGCCAGACTAGGAGTGGGTCAGTAGTCATGTTCCACTCAGCTGTGTCATCTGTGACTGCTCGTTTGTCATATGTGACATGACCTGTCAGTGCTGAGGTGGGAGCTCATCTGCTCGTCCTCCCACTGCTCACGTAATGCTGCTGATATTTAGAATGACCCTGACCCAGATTCTCCCTTCTCTTTCATCCTCTCTCTCTCTCTCTCTCTCTCTCTCTCTCTCATCCTCTCTCATCCTCTCGCTCCACTTACTTCGATTGAGTTGAGGTGTGATGGAGGATGGTGGGTTCCCCATCCTCCGCTCCTGTGTGTGCGTGTGTCTGTGCCCTGTGCGTTGTGCGTCCTGACCCTCTGTGTCTCTTCCGTCTGCTCTCAGGTGGAGGATCTCAGCGACACGGCCTTTGGTCAGCTGCACCAGCCGTGCGAGGATCAGGAGCGCTCACGCTGGACTTGGACGGCCAGCGCCATCGCCAAGCGCAGGGGCAGCCGGTTAGTCAACATTGCCCCAGACACACACACACTCATAAAGATGGTAACCTTGAAGAAAAACCTTACAGGAACCTGAACCTCATTGGCCACATTTGGTGCTCTCAGAGCATAAAAGAAACTAAAGTATCAGCACCTCATTTCAATTCCCATTTGACACAGAACTAAATAGTTAAACTCATTCATAAATGGAGCTGGGAAATAAATTGCTTCCAAAATAATAATAACAAGCTCATTGCACTTTGTTGCATCTTCAGATGTGAAGGATGACTTGACATCTATATTTGATTATTGACTTTACTTTTCTCTCCCTCTCTTTCTCTCTCTGGCCTTTGTCTGGCGCTCCTGAAGCTCCTACAGGTCATCAGACGGGCGCACCACTCCCCTGCTCGGGGGCACCCAGCCCTCGTCCCCAGACATGGCGCACTTCCACATGCTGCAGGACTCCAGCGGAGCGCCTTCCCCTAGCAGCCCGCCCAGCCCCGACATGTTGCTGCCGCACACCCACCGCCTTCTCTCCAGCGACGACACGCGCTGTTCCACGCCCGACGAGGAGATGGTACACTCGCTTTCTTTTTTTTCCTCTCGCAAAATCACTTGATCATGTTTACACGTTGGTGCACACCACTCCAAATCCACACACAAATAAGGCAATTAACTTGATCCCATTGTTAGAGAGGTTTGGTTGATTTGAAGTATTGATGTCCATTACGTGTTCTTCCCTATGTAGGTACTGCAGCCTGTGCAGCCATGGGAGCGCCGGAATTTTCCCTTGGATTCAGACCTGCCACGAGAGACGGATGAGTCTCTGGAGAGTCCCACCGTGGAGCGGCCGTACCGCGCCATCCGCCGCATCTCGGGCAGCAAGACCCGCTCGGAATCGGACACCGGACCACCCTCCCCGCTCCCTGATGAGAGCGGCGGCGGCAGCAGCAGACACAGGACCCACGCCAGCACATCCAAAAGCAGTCACCGCTGAAGCCACCCCTTCCCCAGAGACTCTCTACGCTCAGCAACCACAACGACGAATGAAAAGTCCTGTTGTTTGATATTCAAACATCAGTCCAAAAAAAAATTCACAGTTTTTAGTGAATGATTATGCGAAAATGTTAGACATGTTAAATATTTTCTTTTGCTTTTTACTTTTCTTTTTGTGGTCACTGGAATAATTAAAATACAAGTATGTTTGTTAGCAAAAAAAAAGTACAAAAAACCAATTAGATAGATGGCTTTAACCATGGCAGATGGGGCGGGACTTGAAGGGTGCATCCTAATTGGCTGACGCACTTTGTGGCTGAGAATTGCTCTTATTGGTGTCTCCTGTTCCTTCCTAAGCAAGTTGAAAGTGGAGGGACACTACTAGACGCTTGTGGAAGTGAAAGGGCAGCTTCCCCCTCAACCTCTGCTGACTTATTTCAAGAGCACTTTGGGTCTAAACCCTCTTTCACATTCCCCCCACATTTGAGACCCCTGTCAGCTTGTCGTCCTGTCATCCTTACCCCTTGGCTTTAGGCAGGTCATGCAAAAGGAAGAAGGAAAAAAAACTATGAATAAATAAATAAATAAATAAATAAATAAATAAATAGCGCACCCAAGGCACTTGTTTGTAGAGAACTCTTGTTCTTGCATATCCCTTTGCTTAATTTCATAAAGCACTCAAATCTCAAGTTTTTTTTTTTTTTTTAGTGTATCGTGTATGATATTCCGGCGTGTGATGAGATGGCTTTTATGCTTTGGAACTTATTCCTCCCTTTCACAATTGGAGTTGATTTCCTGGAGCCGACAAGCCTTTGCGAGCATGCATGACTGGCTCTTCTAAGTGTTCTAAAACAAGGGAGTGTTGAGGAAGAGTACCTTAATCATCTATTACACACAACAATAGGAGAATACTGCTTTCATTACTAGACAGGTTCCCCTGCAGAGACACTTTGGTACACGCTAAGCCTTCTGTATTTGTGAACTTTCTCATGACGCACAAATTTTTTTTCTACCAACCACAAGTCCCTTATAACCAAGAGCATAAGATAAGAAATATCCCAACGTCGAGAATAGAATGTTTCTTGGTGACTTATATTGTTCGTGTGCGTCCTTGTCGCAAATTGTCGCCATTGGTGTAGGCAGCCTTTTCCCTTTTACCGGAAGGACGTTTAATGGATTGTCTGTGTTCTTTTGTTGGTACCGGGTGAGACTCCGTTCTTGCATCTGTCAACACCTTTCCACTCGCCACTGTGTGATCCCAGCCTCAGCCCGCCCCTTGGTCCAAGTATGACGGACTGTAGCGCGCCTGATTGTATGTGCCAAGTTCATATGTAACGCTTGCAATCACTGCCCCAAAGCCTCGCGCTCAACTCCTTAGTTATAGTTTCATATACAGTCTATGGTTTCATATCATTGGATAGTTAACCTGTGGCTCGTTCACGTAAATATTACAATCGAATGTATTGAAATTTAATAGAGAACCGTCAAGTCCTGTTAAGTTAACCTCCCACCCCTTTCCTGAACGCTCATATCTGCACCAGTTAGTCCCGTTATGCCCATTTACCTGTCAGGATTAAGTGAATCCGATTGAAGATGGTAGAAACTAGAAACAAACTCCAGTGAATTGTCTGGGACAGCAGAGCGTAAAATTCTGAGGGACGTCTGATTGTCAGTCTGGATGGTGTTTGTAAAAGCATCCGACTACCATGCCGTTCCATGTGCCCCTCTCCCAAGTTTGTCATAATCATTTAGGCTTTTCTGTCCCTGCTGGCTGGGAATCTTTAATCCCGCTTGGCAGATGTGATGTACAATAGGGTTTGACTTAGCGTTGAAAGCCAATATTGTATTGTGTGGGTTATTTTCATACTTTGAATTTCCAACGTGGTGAATGGGGGATGGGTGAGTCTATATCCTTTAGCATGTAATAGTTTGTACAAAAAAAGAGTATATTTTGTAAATACCTTGTTTGATTCTTTACTGTGTTTGATGTTCAGGCTGTAGCTGTCCTGATTGTATAGGGAGAAGACACAAATATTTAACTTTTTCTTTATGCAGATGCTAAAACATGTTTATGAATAATTGGCGAATCTGACGGGCAGGCAGCGTTTGTGCTTCTCAAATTAAAGTGAATTATATTGTATCAACGGTGTGGTGTCTCCATTAACAAATAATGAGTGAACAAAACAGGTTATTCTGTCTGGAATGGTTTCAATGTGTTTTAAAGAATGAAGACAAGTAGAGATGGTAGCTGTTGAATACCGACTTTTATTTCCAAATTCACGTTTACAGCAACAAGTATCAGTGTAAACCAATTAATAATAAAACACATTACATAGACAATCACGACTTTCAAGCTAGAGGGTAGGGTATTACGGCAATGAATTAAAAAGGCAAAAATAAGGACTGCAAGGAAAGATATTAGACACAGCAGGAATTTGCGCACGTACCGTCAGAGGAAATCACTCAACGGCTTCAGGAACCAGCTCTCCAAACGAGATGAATATGCACGACCTAAAGGTGGACTTAGCCACTCTTACCCACTTGTAATAAGTGGGTGGGAGTGGGCTCGCCAAAGATTTTGTGCATCAAGCATGCTCTTTTTTTCGGTTTAGTGAGATGTGGCGTGCCTCCTTACATGCCCGCCTTTGTATGACTAGAGAATATTCCTCTATCTGCGCCATTTATCATAAAGAAGATCCCTTCTTTCACCTCTCCGTGGATCCATGCGCGTAATGGAGAGCTCGCCACTAAAGGAAAGGACAGCGCTTTGGTGCGCACGGAGCAGCAGTAAGATCGACTCAATCGGGTCCACATTTGCACAATTTAACACTCGCTCTGATAGGGTATAGGTAAATGGCAATTCTCCAGAAGCCCTTTACACAGTGACGGGTAACCTATTGGGGCTATTGACCTATTATTAACCTATTGATTCGTTCTAGATTCCAGTTCAAACTTTTTTTTCTGACAAGTTACCTATGTCAGACGTAGCCGGACCAGACCTTCCTGGCTCTTCACTTCTCTGCGGTGTTCGTATTTGATCCCATTGAGCTCATGTTTTAAAGTCATTTTTACTGTATCCAATCAGCAAATGGAAGATAGCATCTTTGCTCTGCATTTACAACGCTGTCAATTAAGGCAAGCTATCAATCAGAGCTGACGCAATCTTTTAAAACTTAAACACCTAGCAAACAATGTTTCATGTTACCGAATGGCCAGACCCTCAGTACAAGACGAAATGCAGATCGATGGGCAAACGTCTCAAACGCATGTTAATTTATGGTAGGAACCGTGAAGGACGTTTAGGAGTTACTTGGAGGAAAAAGAGTAAACTACAAAATGAATAACAGAAAGGTTGTCAAGAATTAATGCATTTTTAAATAGCGGTTAATCTACATCTCACATCCACAGACTACTAGTTAAGGAGGAAAAGTGCGCAAAAAGCTTTCATTCGTTTATTTAGTTTTTTTTTCCATAGGCCTACTTGTAATGTTTATTCACTTTTTGATATGAGGCTGGACATATGTCAAAGCAGGGATTCAAGTGGTCGCCACCTGGCCATTTTTCTAAAAATTATTTACGCCATGCGGGATATGGTGTGTGAATATTGAGTTGGTGTGATGCAAATGACTTTCATGCCAAAAAGATCACTTTGCTAAATCTCTTCGCTGCATCAATAATCCCAATTTGGAACAACTATTTCATTCAAGTCTTATATTAAGCACAAGATTATTTACATTGATATCTGTAATGACAAGTAGGCTAATTAAATGTCGATGGCATAACTGCAGGCAGGCACTTTTATTCCATACATTGCTTTTGAGACAAACGCCTCGCATACAGGTGCCAACGCTTAAGGTGCCCAGATTTTTCAGTTGGTCTTTTTGGTAAAGCGGAAGATGCGGGCATGACATGATTTTACTCAGTCCAAACCATGTCCTTGCGAAGCTAATGAGCCAATATGAACAAGTTTACCTCCTTTTCTCTTTGAATAGGCTATTTTGCAGGATAATTAAAGCATACACCTACTTAGTATTTCACATAAATTCATTTATGTGAGGCCTCATTTACAGTTCACTCAACATACAACAGAAACGAGCTTTCACTTTTTATTTCTGTTAATCGAGAAAATCAAGGATAGCTGTGTTCTTTTCTTAAAGAGCCTATGCTATTTTAATGCTTCAATAGATCTCTTAAACTTGTTGAGTTCCGAGAGCCAGCAGACTGTGCAGCTATTACAGACAAGCGCATATTGTGCCGTGTGCATTTTTTTTTTTTTTGACAAATCATCCCTTTTTGTGAACTGGGAAACGATAATATAAAGGGATTTCATCCCTTAATGATTAATGAGTTGATATGTGACGTCACAATTTCAGTCATTCGTCTCGTTCTGGTATGTGCGTAGACTATGTTTTAGTCATAACATGTTAAATGAACCAATGATAAGGTTTGGCACTTGACCCTGTCATAAGACTGAGAACATTTTTTTCGCCGACTTTACATGTAGAATAATGACAGCTAACTTCCAACAAACCACACTCTGTGTCAGATGCCTCAATGTGGAATAGTTGACAGTTTGTCAACAGGTTAATTTTATTTAGACAAATCAATTACCTCGTTTTGATCTGTCGACATTAAAAGTTGAAACATGACATTATTAAGCTACTAAAACATTCACAATAAGGCAACATATATAGTAGTGGAAGAGACGTGGGATCAGACTTTTTCAATCGTGGTTTCCTAAGTCGACATCTGTATCTGACATCTGTTATATGGGTTTACAATGACAGTTGCAATAATGACACTTCGTTTAAAAAAGTAGGCCTATCAGTCATTTCCCAGAAAGCAGAATCTTATAATGAACGACTGTCCTACTTAAGGGTTTTTTTTTTTGTTTTGTTTTTTTGGGACTAGAAGGGAGATGTAGTTGCATTGTGTGTCTTAAAACTGCGCTCCCTCAGTTGAATCCGTGGTTGCTGGGGAAAAAAAAATCACAGGCCCTGTTTGGCGAGGGAAGCGGACACCTGTTCCGCTAGCGTAGACAGCTGCGGGTCCGTCATGTTGATACTACCGGAGGAAGAGACGTTGCTGAGGCGACGGGGTGAGCCGTCCATGGAGAGGTCAGCCGACTTGCATACGATCTCCGCTCCGTGGTCGGTTCGTGCTTTCGCCGTCTCACGGAAAATCAGTTTGTGGCTTTCAATCTGCAAAGAGTAGAAAAACATTTACTTTTAGCGCACCAATTGTGGTGATAAACATCCAGCCTTTCACGAAGTCTTATATTTTGATTAAATGAAAATCTTTAGTAGGCTATATGAAAGAGATATGGCTGTAGGCTATGAGATAAGTAGAAAGAATCTCGACCGATTTCTTCAATTCCAATAAAGAGTTAAGCTGCGTTTGTCAGTTACTGGATACCCACCACTATATACATACACTTTGATCTCGTGTCAATAATGTATAATTGAAGTATCTGCCACATTGTATGAATCAGACCCTATTAAATATAAAGGCCGAAGACAGTACCTATCAGTACCAGCTGTATGAATATTTATTAAAATAATCGCGCCCTCTAGTGTTTGAAAGTGCTAGCATTGCTGGTCACTATAAACTGCAAACGTATTTTCCGGAATGTATCAACATAGTGAATTGTATTTGCGCAGCTTTTGTATCTTGATTTGATTCTGACAAAATACTTCATTTATCCATTTGTTCATCAGTTCATCTGTCCCAGAGTTTATTCCCAGTGTGTGTTTCAATGCTAGTGTTTGTGGGATGCTGGTGAACATTTGCACTGGTGTTTGTGGGGTGCTGAGAAACAGACAGCTACTCACTGGAGGCCTGCAGCCCTGCCACCTCAGAGCCCTCTAGTGTTGGGAGGCCAGAGGGCAGTGCTGCAACAGCCTCTGTGATGCCACAAAGGTCTGTGCTCAAAGCTTTCCCATCTGAGCTGGGAGCGTTCCCATTGGGAGAGGCCTCTGTGGCTCCTCCTTCTTGTTCCCCCCTTCCCTTCTCCTTCTACAGGTGGGCAGGAGGGATGGAGTGATGAGGAGAGGGGCATGGACACCCAAGAGAACAATATTAATAAACCACACAAACACGGAAAGACACAGAAATCATAAATCTGAGGCGGAAAACAAGTCGTGGGAAAAAGAACAAACACTGACAGAGGTAAGTCAGGTAAAGAACAAACACTGACAGAGGTAACATCAAGTCAAAGATGATAAAGAAACAGCACGTATAGATTTAACTACAGAAATGCACTACTCTGCATGGCTCATCGCATGCAGTTGTAAATTATTCTGGCCTAATTGGTGTTATTGGTAAGACTTATATGCAAACGGAATAATCAAAAGACCTCTGGTTGAGACATGACAGGCATAGACTGGAAACAGACTAGTTAGTATGACAGTGTGCTCATACGAGGCAGACGGTCAGACGTCTGATATTTCTGGGCCAGACGTTAGATGTCTGTGGCCCAAATCTGAGTTGTGTGCATCCCTGCTGATATTGGCGCCTCTATGCCCGTTAGTTTATGGCCGATTCACTGAGCCAATGTCATCTGAGGTGGCCTGGTGTGCGCACACTAAGCATAATGAGAGGGGTGAGAGGGGGTCAGAAGAACAAAGAAGTGCTTTCAAAGAACAAAGGAAAGTATGATAAAAAAAAGAAAAGAGAGAGGCAAATGACTTGTCGAAGGAGAAGAGAAGGGCAGCCCAGAGGTGTGGTAGCCTTTCTGTCTGTCTGACTCGCACCTGTCTTAACTGTGTGTGTGTGTGTGTGTGTGGGTGTGTGTGTTTGTGTGTTCACAAATGCTCCTGCACGTTGTGTCGTACACTTCTCCCTCCTTGTTGACCCCAACTTCGCCGTATAATCAAACTACATTTCAGGCACTTCTGTAGCTAATGGAGGTCATTCTCTTTTTGTTAAGTAACAAGGACTCATAAAGGCATTCAGATTATGCTTTAAACTGCTGTAACAGTACACTGAACACCTGTTTTAGGTAAAGAGCTGCTGCATGTCGCTTTAGAAATCTACTGGACATCTTGCAAACGTCAGTGGTGACATTCTGAGACGTGTAGGAGCAAGGTCCAGGATGCCCCAGCACAGCAGTGGACAGGAACAAAGCCAGAAGGACTCAATCACATCATGTGCAAGCAGCAGATCTTTCCGGAACAAACACTGGGCGCATTTCCCTAAAATCATAGTTGCTGAGCAATTGCATTGTAAGCAACGGACTTGCTAACTTAGTTAGCCGTCATGGTTTTGGGAAATGGGCCCCAGATCAGGTGATTTTGAGTTAGAAAGCAAGCGGCTAAAAAGACACCCACCAAAAGCACAATCTCGGATATTTCATTGGGAAATAAAATGTTAGGATGACCTCAATTTTTATTACCTTTCTCTGTCCGCCTCCAGGTGTGTGTCCGATGTTGTCAAGGGAGCCAACCTTGGACTGACCTTTGAACTCCAGCTTCTCAGACTTGATCTCCACTCTCCCACCACCTGCAGCCAGGCACAGCCCACATTTCAACATAACTACAGCACTCCACAGGTACATGAACATGATAAATTTGCCACTGTCTGTGGACTGTAGCTGAGGAATCAAGCTGAGGAATTACGCAAAAACTAATCTCAATTTCTTTTACATAGTTTTACAGGTTGGCTTACCTACCTACAAAACTTTAAACACACACACACACAGACTTGCACATTATTACTGTCTGTCAGTACCTGGCTTATGGCGGATGTTATCCTTAGAGCCACATTTAGACTGCACGTTGCTGAGGTCCATCTTTTTGTGAACAATCTGGATCTAGATTTAATTGAAGAGGAATTGAGAGAGAGAGAGAGAGAGAGAGAGAGAGGGAGAGAGTGTCACACACATGGTGAAGAGGTACACTCACAAACCCCTCGTCTATCTCATCTGCCGGGAGATGTTGGCTGAGCCACAGCGGAGCAGAGCCAGCATGCTCAGCAGGCTGACCCCCCAGCTCATGGAAGCCAAGAGCGGAGAGAAGTAAGACGCATGCAGGACTGCAGCAAGGCCATCGAGCCCCAGTCCCTCCAGACACAGAGAGAGAGAGAGAGAGAGAGAGAGGGGTGGAGAAGGGGACACATTGAAGCGTTCGCTTCTCATAGGGGAAGAGGCAGCTGTTATGGGTGAGAAGAGAGCCAAGTACAGGGGAAGAGATGAAGGTCATTTGAAGGGAAGTCATTCAAATCAAAGAGGTTTTTAAACCGGGAGAGGTACACAAGGGGGAGAAAGGGGAATGAAGTCATTGTGTAATCCACTCAAATAGCCATTCTTTCGTCAGTTACTCAGTTTCACAACAGAGAGGCAAATGCCTCCCTGCTGACTGCGCAAGTCAGAACAATAGGCTGTCCAAGAACATGTGCACACACACACACACACACACACTTTTTCACAAATCCACATGCTCAGGTAGAAAGCCTTACATGAGCATGTTTTGCTGTATTAGGAGAATGCTGCTGTCAGTGTTGTCACTACAGTGGTTTCTCATCCTTTATAGTGTGTGTGTGTGTGTGTGTGTGTGTGTGTAGCTCTGTGTGGGACTGTGAAAGTGTACCAGTTAGCCCCATCACCAAGCCAAGCAGGTTTCGCCCCTCTTTATCAGAGCTTGGCTCGTTCTGCTTGCTAAAAGGAAAACTATGGGTCGAACAGCAATACACCCACATGTAGAATGATTATCCAACAATCCAAGTGCTTGGCTAGAACAGATCCGTGCTCAAGATTTCTGGTTACTACAGTAATGGTTCTGCAACCTTTGGTTAAACTGCTTCGACAATGCAACAAAGCCTTGGCTGCCAACTTGAACTTATTTACCCCTGCAGCTCTGTTTCATCTCTAACACAATACCTACAGACAAAACCCAGTGCACAGGTTTCATAGATACACTTTTGGGTTTGGGGGAAAGGATGTGGTTTGGGAGAATGTTAATGGCTAACAAAATAACAAAGTAATCTCTGGAAAATCGATTAAGACAAACATCTGGAAGGAGGCAGAATAAACACCCCTGGTCATGTTCTAACACAGGCACACACACACACACACACACACATACTCACACACACACACACACACACACACACACAATGGTTCATGGAAAAGCCATATACTGTAGTTTGTTGTACATCACATGCAATTGAAATAATAATAACAATACATTAGAAAGGTAATAACTGTAGGTTCAAGACACTGGACCATAAACAACATATTGTTATTCCTTTTATCAAGATGATACGAAGGAGGACATGGCATGAATTAATGAAAGTCAGTAATGTTATGCTGGGTTTGAGTAAGAAAGCGAGTCTAGAAACGTATCTGAAGTTGTTTTGTTTGTCACCATTGTCATCATAGCCTCAAATAGAACTGAATGCCATATTTGTCTTCTTCATATCGTCTTTGGGCTTTTCTGACAGGCAGATTTTGTCACCATCACTCATCACAGCAGAGACATCTCTGCCCATGCAAAAGACCATCCAACCACTCTAAAATGGCTCCCTCTCCTGGTGCTCTCTATCGCCACAACTGCTGTCTGGATGGGCTGAAATGAGACTGCCACTCTGGCTGTTCACCCTTCACTTATCCAGTGTGGATCAGTGACTATGAACACAAGGAACTAGAAACAGGAGGCTGCTTCAGGTCTCAGGAGTTTTGGTTTGCCAACAGACTTGAATGGAGCTGGCGAACCAATGACACCAAGACGCTACAGCAGTTCATCCAGAATGTTCTACAGGAGAAATGAGTTTTGAAGTCTCAAGGATGGCTTTAACTTCAGTCACAAGGCCAGTGTTAGTGTGTTACCCTATTGAGTCTTTACACACAATGCTGCACAATGCACAATGCTCCAATGAATCAATATATTGAATGAGTGAGTATACTACTGATTCCTAATATGGCTAATGCATGCTACAGTATGTACGGTCTGTGCAGAACAGAAAACTTAGTCTAACTGAAGTCACCCCCAAACTTAAAAACTTGCCAAAACTTAAAATGTTCTAATAATATAAATATATAAATGACAAGAGGAGGATGCGTTTCGTAACATAACAAATAACTAGTTTCCCATTATAAATAGACTTTCTTTGGGGGGTGGAATGGTTAGGTTAAAAAAGGTCAAATGACATGATGCCAAGTAACCCTCTATTGAAAGTCAAAGAGGAGGAGTGGAGGCACACCCCCGGCAACAGGCTCACAGTTGCTCACTACAATTGATTGGTCTGTGTGGTGATCCTCAAATGTAGTTTGTGTGGAATCTTGATTGATTTTTCTCTACTGTACAAGGGGCAACACCAAATCAGGTCGATTCGATCGGCACTGGACTGAGCAACACCCTCCTTGAAGGCTTTAAAACGTTGAACGTTTGAGTTCTTTCACAAGGAGCAACATCAGACTATGGGCTAGATCTAACAGCGGTGGCCAGAGCTTTTTGACAGATCTCTAAATGAGTGAATCCAAAACAAGACCATCTGTTCCTTTGTTTTTATATAAACATCAGTAGACAATAAATCCAATAGCAATACGGTTATGCTACATGAAATTAAATGATGACATTTATTGATGATTATTTATTGATGGTGTTAATAAAACATTTTGCTAAAATAATATTTTTCTTTCTTTTTTTCTATTTTCCTGTAAAAGTTTTATGTACCTTTCCCATCTCTGGAGGGGGGTTACTAATGTTGGTTTCGCCCCTCTTCTCCAAGCCTGGGCAAATTGAAAGTAATAGTGATAACATTGATAGCTAATAGAGAGAGAGGAAAGCACTGCTATGTTCCTCTCATTGCTAATTTGTCCATCTCCCCATTAAATCTCCCCTCTTCATTAAATCAAATATTTATATCACCTTTTCACTTCCTCTGCAGAAATATTCTGTTTTGTAGACGTGTTTTCTGGTTTAGGTTTCCAGGGGAATAGCCAAACAAAGTGCAATGAAGTTGTTCAGTTTTGTTATTGTGAGACAACAACTTGTAGTATATGCCTGATTATCAAGTATTCAGCAGTATATTTCACCAAAGAATAAGTCACAAACAAGCCTCATGAACTAATACAATACACAAAACATAGTTATCTTTTGCCAAGCATGTACAATACTCGTGCTGATATTAATTCAACTATGCTCATAATATCCATTCTTTAAATGGCCCACTGAGAAATCTAACTATAGTGCGCTGCATATCCAAATATTGTGTAGCTAAAAAAGAAAGAAAGTCAATGATGCTTGTTAAAGTTCTGGCCACTTCTGTGTGTTACTGTTACAGCTGAATCCACAGAAAGAGAAGAGACCTGTGAGCACAGGTAATACTCCTTTAGCCAGTAGACAGTTGTGTTGGCCATCACTGAATGGAGGTGCAAGTTTCCTTTGGCTTTTTCTTAGGGAAAATGAAAACATCAACAAACAGTGTCGATTGCTTCCACCCCTATGTTTTTTTGTTGTTGTTGTTTTTAAATGTAAGTCCTTTGAGGTGCCTCCGTTGAGACAGAGACTCCAGTGTGGACTAGGCTGCCTACGTTCACACACACTCCCAGTTTGTCTTTGTGTGGAATCAGCTGCTGGCACAGGGAGAGTTCATCCTGCTGGGTTACTCACATTACCACCTCCAGGAACATGCTTTAGATTGTCTTTGGAGCCACACCTAGACCTAATATTAGAAAAATCCACCTTCTTGTGAACTATTTGTACCTGCAGGAGCCAGAGGGAGAAGAAGGGCCACGGAAGTAGATAGAAAGAAACAAACAAAGAAAAGAAAGAAGGAAAAAGAATAACGTCAACTCCCCACATTGTGACGCCTCGGTGGAAGTCACAGCCTGCCCTCCTCAGGGCAAAACAAAGGGAAATGATAAACAAATCAAAGAAAAACTAAGAGAAAAGGTAGAAAATTATAGTTGCGTTTAGTCAGAGTGGTGACAAGACATGTCCCCAGTACAGATGCACACACACACACACTCACATTTCCCCCGCCTGGGGTGTGTTTAATGTTGTCTTTGGAGCCACACTTCGCCTGGACGTTGCTCAGGTCAATCTTCTTTTCCTCTATTTTTACCTGAAACAAAGGGAAGCGATTATTTTATACATTCAATGCATTACATTTCCTTGCCTGCTGTCAGACTGAAAGAAATTAAATGAAAATAAAATAAAGGGAACACATATTAGGTCGAAAAATCCCAAAGTCCTGAAAAAGTTCAGTTGATTTGGAGAACACCTACAGAAAAGTCTGTCAATCAAAGGCTGATAATCAAATACCCATAATATAAAAAAAAATCAAAGCTCTGTATGTCACTGCTGAACACTCTATGTGCAACCGGGCAGAGAAGTGGGGTAGTGCTCATCTTTGTATCTCATTCTCGTCTCATCTTGTCTAACCTTACTTTTGAACTTCACTAAAGCTCTATGAAACTCAACTCAAAGGAAAGCAAGGCAAGTTTATTTATATAGTGCATTTTATACCCAGAGGAGGCAGTTCAATGTGCTTTACAAAGATAAAGGGCAGTGAATAGAACAAAAATGACATAAATAATGATAGAAGTGGTTGAAAATAGTACATAGTTAATAAATATAAATGGTTGAAAATTGAACATAGATAATAAAACACAGTAAAATGTAAGTAATAAATTAATATGGTCTATATAATCTATATTAATATAGAGTAACAAAAATGGTAAAAATAATAAGTTAAACATTAAGAGCAGGCATAAAGTAACAAAATAAAGTAAAAGTTAAGTAATAAAACATTAAAGTTTAAACTCAAACGAATGATGTATTGATTTATACTGTTAATGTACCACTCTGCATCGCTGCAGAATATCTGAACATCTGCTGCATAGATTGTGCTGACAGAGAGCCATTTTGGAAACTAGCAGCATTTAGATGCAAGCTATTTGCTCCGCTGTGTGTCTGCGAGGCTTAAATGAGTTGCTGGAAGGGCACATTAATAAATGATCTGTCCTTGTCATTTCTTTGAAAAGGGCCCACTGCCAAACAGCATGTAAGATGCATTCAGCAAACACTCAGCTCTTCGCATTCCAAACCATCTCTTACTAGCTCTGCTTAGCCTAATGGGAATTAATGAGAATACCAGGAACCAATGAGACACGGAGTGCCAGCGTTTGTGCCAGTTATCTGTGCCACAGCCTCCCCTCAGAAATGGAGGCTTAGCCATGCCCTGGGTGTCAGTGCTGAACACAGCCACAGGACTTAACAGAAACTGAGCAAATAAATACAACAAACGCATAATTGAGAAGCCAATCTCCAACACATCTGTCAACACTGAGGTTCAAACTAAAGCACAGCTAAAGTTAAAAAAAATTTGAACACAAACCCAGTATTTAATGGCTTGCACAGTCTGCTGATGGACTGGAGCATGATGTACTGGTATTGTTTTAGAGTGGGACACAAACTGAATTCATGATTCATGATGACTACATCTTTGGAGTGTTGGTGGGGACATAGAACGGTTGACTAGAGGTAGAGCTGACATGTGTGCTCAGTTCTCACCTTGCCTCCCCCGGGCTGATGCTTGATGTTCTCCGTTGAACCGATCTTCGACCTGACATTCTTAAGGTCAGGCATGGGTGCCACGGGAGCAATGGGGGTGCGACGTGACCCCGGGGATTTCGGAGGAGTACGGACCACAGCCACCTTCTTCACCTGGTGCCCAGGGGTGCTGGAGCGGCTGGCTGGTGATTTGGGGGTGGCTGGGCTGCTGTAGCCACTTCGATCAGTCTTGGGAGAGTCAGCTGAAGCAGAGGGAAATGTATCATGGGAATTGTAGTTCACAAGCAAATAATCCTGCAGAATTTTTCTCCACCCAGGTTTCTTGTGTGCCAAAATTATTTCATTCATTTGTGGAAGCTGATGTATGAAAAGAAAGTAAAACTCTTGGAATAACTCCTTTTAAAATGTAATCTTTCTCACATCTCACAAATCACTTGATTGACAAGATCATAGCCTTTTAAACACTACCCTACAATCACGCTGTAGGATAACTGAGCATTTTGCTTTTGTTGTTATTTTGTTGGCTGCATGCCAGATGTTTACTCCTGAATGTTTACTCTTCTCCACATTGCCATTACCTCTCTCAAACTGGGGAGGTCCTGGTTTCCGCTGCTCCATTCTTGAAACAGCTGTGTGTTACAAATCAGAGCAGCATTCATGAGACATGGGCCAGGGGCCACTGGTAAGCAGTGACCCCAGAGTCCTCAATGGCTCCTGTCTACTCGGAACAGGTAGTCCAGGCACTCCTGAATGTTATGTTAGATGTTAGAGCCACTGCACTAGAAAAGAAACATACTAGCTTGTGGCAAGTTGGCATGCTATGATGCAACTTGCAATGGATTTGTTAGGTTACCTCTTGATTTGAGTGCTATGGTAGGCATGCTTCTACACAACCTAGAGTCAGAGGGTTTGGTACTTTACCAATTCTGAAGGTTTACATGAAGATGCTAATGCATTCAATGGGGAGCAACCTGGCATGCTGCTAAACATTACTATTTGTAGTTTAGACCACTGTGGAGTTGAAACTCTTAGGGAAAGGGGTTAAATCGGCTGTTTTGGTTGTTCCATAAGCATGTTCCACACGCAGGTAATGGGTTAGAAGATACACCTGGCTAGGCCAATCTAGGGAAAGTGGTAAACTTGCCAGAGAGGACAGCTAGCTTTGCTCAGTAAAGAACAAGGCTCCACAATTATTAGGTAAATCACTGTCTTCAAGGTACTTTACACTTAAACACCATTTCAGAAACTTCTGGACAGGACTAAATGAAAATGGGTATGTAGTTAGTTTGCAGTGCGCTCTCTTGATGACCTGTGATGCTTTTGGGAGTAAGAGAGCACCTACCAGGTATTCTGGTAGCAGCACCCAATGGTTTGTCTCCTCCTGCCATCTTGGCAACCTGAAACACATTAGACCCATGCCACCATGTATTTATCATACAAGTAGGTATATCCGCCATCATTAAATCCAATGAGAGCAAAAAAACACTTTAATTTCATTTGTGTCCCCATTATTCTGCTGTTGTGCATTAGGTATCAGATTTTCTGCCTGAGAGACAAGCCCCTAGTTGCAAAGCCTCCTCTCTGTGTCCACTGGAGGAGAATGAAGGCCTCTCACTGACCCAGCATGGTTACCTAGCTTTACAGGATCTTTACCAGGGTGAGGTAAGCACATAATCATGCAATTACCTAGGGCATGAGTTATCAATGACACTCTGAAGTCTTACTCATACATGAGAAACAAATCTCACACAAAACACACAGGTTTGCACACACATAACAATAGAGTTGCTGTTTCTCTGAGAAGGTGTTAATGTATTAGTTATGTTGCGTTGCCATGGTCACATTTTTGAACGCACAGCCTTTTGTTTTATTTTAAATCAGGCGGTTTCCCCATCCACCCTAAGGCTGCTGTGCTGTCACCAATCAAGACATCTGTCTTTTTAATTTGTACCAGCTTGCAAGATAAAAAAAATCAGCAATAAACACACACTCAAAAACGAGGCTACATCTTTCTGCCAAGTTTCTAAAAACCCAATACTGGTGTTTTAGAAAGTGTGGCTGCTGGCACAGGTTCATGTGTTAGTGTGGTATGTTTGCAACAGTAAGACCCTCTGCACACTCATGTCATCAGGAGTTCAGGAGACTGACAAGTAGCAATCAACGCAAAAGCAAAAAATCAGCGGCCAATTACGTTTTTTCTTTTTTTCCTGACCTTTAGGGTCTTGGTCTGAACTCCAGAACTTGTTCTTTCTCTGGAAAGAGAATGTCCTCTGCTTTGGAAAGAACCATCATATATATATATATGAAGGGCGGGTCTTCTCCTTACAAATCCAACAAAGCATTTTGAGAACATCAAAGCTCTGTAAGCCTATTTCTGCTCAACTAGAGATTTTGCATGGGTCTGGCATGGGTCCATACTCACCCGGGATCTGGACTGGGTTCCTGTTGGAGTGTTGGGGATCTGACCCCCTGCATTGGGCCTGTTACCCGAGTACAGGGGAGAGGAGGAGGAGGAGGACGATGGCTTTTTGGGGGGAGAGACTGAGGCTACAGGTGTCCGTTTAGGGACTGAGGAAGGTCTGGCTTTGGAAGGTGTGCTTTTTTGAGGTGTCTTTTGGTAATGTATGAGTGTGTGTGCGCGCAGGTGTGTGTGTGTGTGTGTGAGGGTGTGTGTGTATATATGTGTAAAGAGAGAAAGGTGGATTACATTATTTTTGAAAATTAGGTAGGAGAAAAAAAGGGAACACAGAAAAACATACACAAAAGAATGAAAACACAAATATGAGTGAACACAAATATAAATAGCATGATCAGAAATTACTACATGATTCTCATGATAATGACTGCAACCGAAGAATTTACCATTACATGAATAAAACAATAACAAAAGAGGTTTTACAGTGCTGGCAAAACTGTGTGGCTAAACAGGGCATCAACTCTAACACAGCCACACATGTCAGTGCCAGCACTGTAAATAAGGCAAATAAACAAATAACTAAAGATGTAACTAATAACTGGAATTGAAATAGCATTCTGAATGGTAACAAAATATACATTTGGCAGAGTAATACAGCAAATTAAGGTAAGATAGTCCTCGGTGGAAGAGGACAATAATACCCAAAAATAATATAAATTTGTTACACCTGACAAAAAATTTGAAACAGAGAAAGAAGTGTTTTGAGACCCATGGGTTGACTGTAGGGTCTGACAGCTGTAATCTGTCTCTCTACATGGCTCTGCTCTGTACATACCTTCTTATCAGCTCCATTCTTTGTGGCAGTGGCCTCAGCCTTTGCTATATGGAATAAAGAAAGCAAGAGAGCAAGAGAGAGGGTGAAAGTATAAACACAATGTTAATGCTTTCATTTGTGAAGCTAGTCAACAATAGACTTTCAGCATCTCAGGCTTCATAACTATGCACTGAACATTTAGAAAATGAGAAGGATGCATTTTTATTATAATTTCAGAGCACACTGTAGACCATTTTCTCATGTGCATTCACTGTGTGTCTGTTTGTGAGTGTCTGTTTGTGTGTGTGCGCGCGCATGGTAATGGAATTAACAAAAACAAGAACAAATAAAACATAATCCCACATAATCCAAAACTGCTGTGATGTGAACTTGGGTTAATTGGTTGCTTGATCACAATTTTTGTTTAAAAGAAAGCATCACAAAACACACTTGTCATAGACATATCACTGACTCAAGTGCATGAACCCACAGCTTTGACTCACTGCTGCACTGATAAACTCTGAGCTGAAGGGACTTAAACTCTTAGCTCAGAAGGGTTGCTTGAGGTTCTGAATCTGCTGGCATATTAAGCCTGCAGGCAGAAAAGTAAAAGTTCCCCTTCAGTAAGCCTTAACCACACACTGTAATGAAAATGTCCAATTTTCCTTTAGTGAGTCCTAACTTCTAACTTCCTAATTTTCTATTTATCTTATGCCTCTATTTAATGTTTATAAATAAAGTCTCTTCATTGCTTGTCTTTGGGAAACCAAGTAAAGGATGGAAGTATGAAAGGTGTCGAATATATCTACAAAATAAGAATATAATGGCTATAAACTGTAAAAACATGATGACAAACATGCAGTATCCATCTTTTTTGCGCATAATGAGGTGTTAAATGTAGGGTAGGAGTTTTCCTGGAGCACTTTTTACTATATAGCTTAAAATGCCCTTCAAACTCCAATTGCAACCAAATTGAATGCTCTAATAATGCTCTAATGCTCTAGTGCAAATAGGACTCAACATCATCCAAAACACCAATCATTTTAAGCAACCTATCAAATTGATTGAATGGTAATATGTTTATCAAACTGCCCACCCTTCTACTCAACTGCCCTCCCTTTTCCTACTGTAGACTCTGGCGGTGTGGCAGGTGTGGTTAAAGACTAGGATTTGGACCTTTGGACAAGGATTTTTCAAAATGTAGCTTGTGTAAACATTTTTTCAAAACAGATTTCCTTCCCCATGCTAACCATAAGGCTTTTATCTATTACTATCTATGTGATTATTGTAATTAATGTATGTGATTATTGTAAAAAAAACTCTATTTACTCAAGTTATCCTGTTAATGCATACCTGCCAACCTTGGATTTTTTTTTGAGTAGCAACTTACATTACTGTGGCGGCACAGTGCGGCGCAACGCGGTGTGATGTGATGTACATTTCCAGTACTGCTTAGCTTAATTTGTAACTACATAGTTCCCACTTAAGACCATACAATATCTAGCTATTGAATATTCAACTATAGTACATGAAAGCTTTTAATGACAAGGCAATTAATTCCTCAGTTTTCTGTGCTTTGACACAATTAGAAAATTTGTTCCACTGTTTTCACCAACACATTTGAAAGAAGGTAGACAAGGTAATCCAAAAAATGTCCCTTAAACAACCCTTAACCATAACTAAAAATATATATTGTCCTATGGTATGTTACAGGTCTTAATTACATTGTGCATTATAAATAACAAAGAATCCCAAATACCATTCTATGTCCCTTTTGACATTTAACACTTCTCCTTGATAGCTTTGCCTCATAGCCTGCTGACTTTGCCTTTCTGCGGAGAGAATCACTGAAGTTTTCCATGTGACAAACACTGCCCTTTGTAGTAAAAATAAATTATACTAGGGCCTAACCTATCATACCCTATAGACTTAATATTGTATCCATATTTAATAAAATATAGGCTAAGTTTCAGTATTGTGTTGTGCTGAAAGGCACTGTCATTTATGAATAATTACTGCAGCTTACATACTGTAGGTGCACATGACGGTCTAATTTAGAAAAAAAAGAATGGCCTAAGAATAGAAATGAAATAAATTCTTCCTAAGCCTATTGGTGCTATTACATGTTGCTCCTTGATGAACACACATCAACCTACTCCTCTTTGTGTTTTATTTTCTCACTGCACTACCGCAGATGTTAAGCACCGTCCGTAACAGTTCGTTACTTTCGTTTTAACGCCTCCTCAATTATTTTCTTGTAGCGTATTTGGAGTTTAAAGCTAGCACTATGGTCGAAGTCCACCACGTTTCCAGCATGTTGCTGCCCAATGCGTACGAGTTGCCTAGTGCACAAGCTGCACCCAAAGTCAATCAATAGCTTTTCGTGTACTATGAAGTGACAAATCGTAGCACCGTAGTTTGATGTTTAAATGCTAATAAATCTGCTATGCAAAATGCGTACAGGTTGGCAGGTATGTTTATGTAATGTTTCTGGGCCTAAAAAGTATCCGTACACTAAATTATGATGTGAACACACTGACTATACAGTTCATATATATGATGGAACAGTAGTGGTAATACTCTCTACACTGAATGTATCACAGTGATTACTGAGCAGCAATAAAAGTCTCTGTAAGTGTCAGTTCATCAGGACTACATCTTCAAAAAGCAGGTACCTTTAGACATTCACAAACCACAGGAGAGCGAAATGATGGTAAACTACAGTCTCTGTTCACATGGAGAGACTGCATGTGAGTTCTTTACCGTAAGTGCATGGGAGGGGTCTATAAATAACCACACTGCAGGGATATTGTCTTTCTCTGTGTATGTTCTTCAGAACAAGCTGCTGAGGATAGCAGTTTCAGTAGCTGTGATGCAGTGAACATAACTACTTGTCTGTCAGTGTATGTTTTTTGTGTGGCAGGTTGTAAGTGTGTGTATGGTGTGTGTGTGTGTGTGTGTGTGTGTGTGTGTGTGTATTTTGCATGTTGTGACAAGACAAGTGAAGTGAAGACTTTGTAAACACACACATAAAACATACACATGTAGACAGTGAGTGAATGGGTCACATTCCAAACAAATGCATGCACAGGTGGCATGCACAAAAAGGACTGGTGAAAACTGGCAAACCAGAGCACTTTGTTAGCAACAAACACTATGAATGCTACAAACACTGACCACAAACACACACAGAAATTACAGAAAGAGAGTGAGAGATAGAGTGAGAGAAAAAAAATGAAAAGTAAGAGAACACAAATAGACATCACAAGAAAGTTCATTCGGTGGCTACAAGCAGTCCGTTTTTTTCAACCATCTGCATTTTTATTCAATGTGATATGCATTTTCAGAAAGGGTTCTACTTAGCGTTAGCATTAGCTCAGTGTTATTAAAGACCAAAAAATATCTGTGAGCGGTTAAAAAAAAAAGGGCAGAGGGAGAGGAAAGGGGGGGGGGTGAACAGAACAGAAGACAGACCTTTGGAAGACAGACCTTTGCCCTGGACTGCAGGAGCCAATGGCTTTCTGCCAGGAGTAGCATCTTTTGTGGGGGCTTTCTGAGTTTTGGGGGCTGCCTTGGAGGCAGTCGTGGCTGGGGCAGGAGGTTTCTTAGCTGGTGCGGTCTTGGCTGGGGCTTTTCCGGCTGAAGATGGAGCACTAGGTTTGGAAGCACCTTTGGATGTAGACTGAAGTTTACTTGGAGCTTTAGAAGTGACTGCAGTTGGTTTAGCTTTGGCAACAGACTCTTTCTTCGATGAAGGCTCTTTTTTTGCCACAGATTCAATTTTTCCCATAGGCTTTGTGGCAACGGTCTCTGTGGCAACAGCTACTGCTGCCTCTGGCTCCTTCTGCAGGACCGGAGGCTCTGCCATCTCAGGTGAGGTAAGTTTCCCCTCCACAGAAAGTGCCGCTTCCTGCATCTTGGAGGGTAACTGGGGTTCCTGGACAGCAAGAGCAGCCTTATGCTGTTCCTCTTCTTCTTCTTCTACTGCTTCCTCCTCTTCAAGCTGCTTTTCTTCTTCTTCCTCTAACTGCTGTTCTTCTTCCTTCTCCGGTTCCTGCTCTTCATGGATCTGCCCCTCTGATTGCTGCTCAGTAAGGGGTGACCCATCCTCTTGGGTTTGCTCCGTGGTGGCACTTGGAGAGAAGGGTGATCCAGGATCTGCTCGACAGGAATCGGGACTCTTGCTCTCTGGTGGGGTCTTGTCATTGCCCTCCTGCCACCCTGGTGGAAGCTCATGAAGGCTAGGTGCCTGAGGTTCAGTATAGTCAAAGGACAGAACCCGTTGTTTTGTCTCTTCAGAGGCTGCCACGGGCATGGATGAGAAATCCAGGCCATTGTCAGAAAAGGTCTGGTCTTTCTGAGGAGCTAGGTTGGTCGCAATGTTGCTTTGTTCTAGGTGGAAGTCTTTCTCCTCTTCCTCATCTTCTTCCTCATCCATGTCTTGTGTTTCCATGTGGGTTGGCTCCTGAGGTTTATTGAGGCTGAGGTCGTTCTTGGACTCTTCCTCATGAGAAACAGTTCTCATATGATTCTTTTCTTCTTCTTCTTCTTCTTCTTCTGCTTCTTCTTCTTCTTCATCTTCCTCCTTCTCTTCATGGTCCTTTTCTCTTTCTTTTTCAGTCTTCCCTCTCTGCACAATCAACTCTTCGTCCTCGTCCTCTGAGGCACTCGGACTCCGAAGGTCAGAGAATTTTTCTGATGTGCTTCTCTTTATCAAGTTGTCAAAGCCCTCCTTTCCAAAAGCTCCAGGTGAAACTGGTGATACTGCATCCTTCCCAACCATGTCCAGTGCTGCTGGGGAAGTTGGTGACCGACGAGGGCTCGCTGATCCGGGCCTTAGCTCCCCGCCCAGGCCCTGGGTGGCACCATCAAGTAAGCTAGTTGATGTGTTGGAGGTGGCCCATGATGGTAGATTCTCTGGACTGAGGTCTGACCTGGATATGGTGATCCCGTCTGATGTGTAGGAAGCAGAACGATAGGGACAACCACAGCCACAACTGTGGGATTAGCTGACACATTCACGACCCTCTCCACAATTGGTTAGATATTCAAAATGCAAATTAAAAATAAACAGAAGGAAACAAAAGGGAAAGTAAAGGAAAAGAAAGGAATGGAAGAAAAAGGAAAGACTAATGAGCTAAATGCCAAATAACCTACCAAATTACCCCCCAAAAAGGAAATTGGAGACTTTTTTTGTCACTTTTTCGCATTTAGTTTGAAGACACAACTGTAAAATAGTGGAACATTATTTCATTAGTCATTTTAATCTTTCCAACACAGACTATATTCGTGAGCCACTCTAGGTGCTTTTATAAGAAGTTTGCTAATCACACATTTCACTCAGTAGCCTAAATGCCATCAGCAAACGAAGCGTGCTGCAGAGAACAATGGACCAACTACAATGAGGGAATGGAAATGGACAGTATGGATTATAAAAACACCTGGAGGCTCATCAAACAACAAAATGAAAAAGTCAAACAAAACATACATAAATTTAAACAATAACAAAATCAAGAATACAATAAAAATAATGAAGAAAACAAAGGGTCCACACATCAAAATAAAATACAAAGACCCAACAGCATTGTCCCATATGTACTGTACAGTATATATTTTCCCATTGCATTTATGAGAAAAGTCACATGGAAGAATGGACACTACATGATAATGAAATGATGTCAGCTGGCTGCCACAGTATCCAATTGCAAAATAGCTACTTTAGGCCTGGGGGATTGTACACTGCTGTTTGGCAACTTCACAAACGGAGAATCATGCAAGTTCTAAGCCAGGTATTAATCATACTAGCAATAAAGTTATCGACTGACTATCTCTGCTTTCAGTTTTGTCAGATGCTAAGGTAAAGCATACTAACAGTGATGTATGGATTGGATTCAGAAGCTATTACTCAGGTTCTGCTCATTTACCGATGTGTCTTTTTGAAAAGTGTGCACATTACTCATGTTATACAAACTGCTGTGATGCTTCTAAATTGAGTTAGACCAGTATGTTTAAAAGGGCAAGAGTAAATATTTAGTTGCGGTAATGAGATAGAGAGGGAATGTATTGATTTTTCACTCAAAGGCTGCACCCTCACTCTCATCATCTTCTCATGTTTGCTTTCTGGTTCTCCATTGGTGAGAGGCACAACTTGGGTGATTCATATCTGAGTCTCTGGGTTGATTTATAGCACAGCTGTAAGAAGAAATTCTGGAAATGACAGCCTAGATGGACACTACTGAGAGAGCTGGAACTAATGGGTGAAACTAGTGGAGAAAGCTAGGAGACTACTCATCGTGTCTAGAGAGGGTTAGGGCATGTTGAGGTTCTCTCCTGCAAAGCTTCAAGCCTGCAGAGGGGAGAACATAAGCAAGGAGGAGAGGAGGGAAGTCTCCCTTCATACCTTCACCAGGAGCTGGAGCATCTCCCACGACTGGCCGACACAGAGATGGGAAGTCACATGGGGAGCAGAGATGGAGGGAGAGGGAGAGAGAGAAAGAAGACAAAGTTAGAAAAAGAGAAAAGAAGAAAGAACAAAGAGAGAGAAAGAACAAAGAGAAAGAAAAAGACAAAGAGAGAGAGTGAAAAGAATAAAAAAAGATATCATAGAATTAGAACGGAGCAGAAAAAGAATGTGAGGAGAAGGTTCAGTAATTTTCGTTAAAAAATCATTACATATTTCACCATAACTAATCAGAAGCTGTTAGCTAATAAGAAGCTGTTAGCCGAGAAGCCTGGCAATGATGAGAAATATGAGAGCATTATCCATGGAAAGCACAGCCAGAAGCATAACTTTGACAAAGAAAACCGTAATGCTAAAACACATTCACAACCTGCAGGTGCACAGAACTGTTAGAAGTAAAAAAAAAAAAAAAAAAATTTGCTATTGAGTTAGTTAATTTCTATTTTAAGCTATCATGCATTACAACACATTATAAAACAACACACCATCCTGGGGGGGCTTTTGAACCCCCCACACTAAAGTCTTCTGTTTCACTGTTCTGAATGAACACATTTTTTCAAAGTTAGTACAGTCTGTGTGTTTGTGTGGGTTACAGGATATGAGAGAACATACTGTAGCTCCTTCTGTCTGAGGGATCACCGTCCATTTGCAACAGTTTAATACTCGCATCCTAACGCACCTCCCTGCTGCTCCTATTCTGCACGTGTCAGCAGCCATCTAGAACTAACCATCTCCTCTGTCATTAAATATTAAACCCCCTGCTAGTGGCCCCCTGGCTCTCCCCACCAACACGTCCATCAACATGCATTAAAGCCCTCCTCGCCTTCATTCTGTCAGACGGCATGAAGCCAGTACACTGTTCATAAGTGCAAGTGCAAGTACAGTGGACAACCCACTGCCAGCATGTATAGTTTGAGTGTTGCTCATTTACAGATTCGTACAGTTCTCCTAGAAAGCTTGTGTAAATTAATCTGTAATATTCTTCATGTTCATCTATACATACATCTATAAATCTGTACATATCTGGATCCATTGATCTACTTCTCCTTCATAGCAATGTAATTGCTGATGTGACTGGAGAAGCAACTGAGCAGGAAAGTGACACCCTGACAGGATAATACATTTTTGCTAATCTTTTCTTCCCACAGACTTTAATACATTTGTGATCATTGTAAATAATGACTGCAATATGTATTAAACATTACCGAACAAAACCCTGTTTTTTTATAATCCATTAAAGGAAGACACAACAACAACTCACTTTACAATGGCGAGAAATATAGAATAAAATGCATCCTGAGCCATGGTCTATTATGGAACGGCATCAAACACCATTCAACCAATCATAACCATACTTTTTGACCGAGCCACTTGTCTCTTTTGTTACCGAGTAACCACGATAAAATGTCACATGAAAGGTCAGGGTGATCTGGACTGAACGTGATAGTCTGTCAAGTTCTGTGTACAACAAACACACACACACAGTGATCTACTGTATGTCTATGTCCTGTTCCTATGGCGCCAGTGGCAAGGCCAAGACGCCAGTTAAGAGCATCTTAAGGGTCCATTACCTTCTCATTGCAGTTCTTTTAAAGAGCCCCCATAAACCCCAGAGGTAAGGGAGGAGGGGGATCCTACCAGACAATATACTGTAGCTGGTTATTGCCCGAAAAAGTAGGCCTGACAATTAACAAATCAGAATGCTACTGCACATAGTTATAAAACCTATAAAACCACTAGTGATAAAACTAAAATTGGTGGCTTGACCTCCTAAAGTAGGAGGCGGTATATAAAAGACTTTAGATGAACGGACTAAAAGAAAAAAACTAGAATATTTTAGTATATATTCCAAATGTTTTTTGAGCACAAACACACACACACACACACACACATTACTGTCACTTTCTCTGCCATTAATCCTGTTATACTTGTTACAGTATATGCTCCTTTTTCATAAATAAATGAATACAGTTTTATCTGTTGATTGATTTCATCTATAAGCTTGAGGTGAACTGTCAACACATAAGATCATCACAAACAACAGATGCCGGGTTGATTCATATCTGTATTTACAACTTGAATATACAGCTATTTCACTGCTCTCGTCTTATTGTGCCTTTCAATTGAAAAGCATTGACACCAAGCAGTGAACAGTGGAGTGTTTGTCAAGCAGAAGCCACCTGTAGCTACAGCAACACAGCAGGGAACAAGGACAGCACATAGATCAATGGAGCAGTGCAATTTAAAGTAATGGGTAAAGAACACCAGGGTGTGTATGTGTGTGTTATGACTATGAAATTTCATTAGAAAAGAGCAGGGAGGATCTGCTTTTAAAATCAAACACAAAAACAGAAACAGAAACGAGGGTAGAAAAGGGGGAAAGAGAGACTTCCACAAAAGGAGTGCATTTTAGGGTAGGAGGGTGATGCACAAAGCAGAGAGATGAGTAGATGAGGGTAAATATCAGACATTAGTTTGTGGAGGCCGGGTAAATGTTAGCACAGAGACCGAGATAGAGGCTTGGTCTGCGTCTATGTCTGTATCTGAATGTCAAGTCACTGACTGCTACAACTTCAAAAGGTTAGATGGCAATTGTGCCTCAAGAAAGAGAGGCTTGACTGTTTTGACACCATGCAGGGCCTTTCAAAACAAATAGGTTTTAGGGTCACTGATGATAGCGGATAAATCAGGGACTCTAAAATTGAGTCAGCAGCAAAAGCACAGCTATTAGTTAAAAAAAAGGAAGCTCATTTTACTCCAGAGGCTGTTAAGGGAATTCTACCCGGAGATGTGAGGGATTTAACTGGTCGGAGCATACCACTTGGCACTGCATCACCAGAGGGGGCGCTCATAGAGTCAGAGAGCTCTTTGACAGGCTGCTGTTGGTGATCTTCCGGCGACGTTGCCTGTGTCTCTTCTGCAGGAGGTGGAGGAAAGTTCTGAGTTAGAGAGAGATGGAAACCAAGAGAATGTGCACCCAAGAGCAGGAGAAATGTATGGTCAGTTCCGGAATGGATCAGCCAGAGTTAACCAGATAGGATCAATCTTCTCAGCAGAATGACAAGAGAGCACACTTTTTAAGTAGCATGTTGTGGAGTAAGAAATGTCTTGTTGAGCAGTTGGAAACTTAAGACATCAAGGTACAGAATGCCTCCTTATTGTTACCAGAACATTTACCATTGTATTCTTTTTAAATATACAGTGTTTTTGTGCAAGCATTTTTGTTTTTGCCATTTTATAGTTGGCCATATTCCTGGTTTACATAGGGTAAAAAGAAAAGAGTTCACAGTATTAGTGTAGTTAACACATGTACGATAAAATATACAGAACGTAAACAAATATGATGATTTGTGTTGTCATGTTTTCTTTTGTTTGCCAAACACAAAACTACCTATCTTAATACAGCCCTTGATTGAGACATTCAAGCCTATTTGGTGGTTGTGGTAATGCATTGACTGTGTCCTATCCCATCTCTAGAGTAAAAAAATATCCATTTCATGTGCAATATGTTCAGAAATTGAAGAATTACCCTTAGCTTTCCCAAATCCTATAGGATTGCAATGCAGGAATAATAATCAGATTTTCTTGGCTGGAAACAATAAATCCAGGATTCAACCAGGATTCATAGCAATCCATGCTTAACATATTTGGACCACCATAGCCATACACAGTAATACACTTACTATTATTTTGTATAAGCTATTCTCCCAAAAGGTTAGTCATGAACAGACAATAACCTTACTTACAGTTTTAAAATGAATGTTGTAATATCTTTAATAACCATAGGTTTTTAGTTTGTGATTCTCTCATCCTCCAATAATTTTTGTCTTTCTGTTACTGCTGTCCTGTAATGAGGCAGCTTTTTTGAAGGACTCAATATGTTACAGTACAAGAGTCCTGCAGCTTGACCCATATCCCAGGATTAAGTGTCTGGCTCGATGTTTTACTTTAGCTCTTAGTCCAGCAGACCTACAATCATCCTACTAGGTAGCTTTTAGCTTAGAAATTCTAGCATAGATCTACTGACATACTAATTGATCTGTAGGTATCCAGTTACATTGAATGATTGAAGACAACTAGGTTACATGCAATGTATTTCACACTGGTCTGTAATCCACATTTTCACTCTGATGACACACATAGCTGTGTAACCATTTAACTCTTATCTGGGATCCTTTTTCATCAGTGGTTAAAAGTCTTTGTCACACTTGGACTCTTCCCTGGCCAAAAACTCCACATGGAACATCATGGACAGAGTACACCACTAAAGACACGTGGGGCTAAATCAAATCCTGAATGATGGCATCTATGAAGTAAAGTATAAACTTCCCCTTAGAGTGAAGCCACACAAATTATATGATTTGATTTACCATAATGTACAAAAATCATTTCTCATGTTTTACCAGCCCCACTCGGTCACACTCAAACCCCCCATCTACATCATGCCCAGCTCCTACAGCATACTACATACACCGTGTCCAAGGCACCACAGCCTGCTGATCCTCTGATCTGGGCGCTCCCTTACCTTTAGCAGGCCCGTCCCCCAGTCCAGCATGCATCCCGTTCTTCAGCTCCTGCTTTTCAGATGCCAGGTTGGTGGCTGCTATCTCCCCGGCGCTGTAGGGCAATGAGTGGCCATCCTGTTGTTGATCCATGGTCAGCTTTGCTCAGTCTGAGGGAACGCACACACACATATGACAGAGATGTCAATGTGGAGAATCAAGGGGGCCAGGGATCAGACAAAGTCAAAAAGAGAAAGGCAGATAGAATAGAGACAGAGAGAGAAAGGGAGGGAGGGCTGGGTGGTGTTTAGAAAAGCATGGAGACAGTGGGGAGGGGTTTCCTCTAAGAAGATCAGGTGAGATTCAAGACCTTTGACTCATTTGGGGAGTGTTTTTGTGGAGGGGAATCCTATGAATGATAAAACCACTGGAATCAAGCAGTGTGAGCCAGATTCATGTGCCGCCAGAACAATCTGGAGGAAATTCGGATTCATCAAAATGATGACATCATTGCTATGGGATTAGAATTCTAGTGTTCCCTCATACAGTGTATCCCTCAAGATGAAAGAGCAGAAACATTCTTCCGTGGCATTCTAGGCTTTTCAGGCTAACAGAAAATTAACTTCAGTCCAGACGTTTTGTCAATGAACCTAGAGTCAACTGTCATTGAGATCTGTCTGATCGAGAGATCCCAAAACTTCTCATATTTACTAGGCCTCGACACAGAATTCACATAATTCTGTCAACCCTTATTACGAGGACAGGGAGGACTTTGTCCCACACACACACACACAAACTACCGTTGCTTTATATAAGCTTTATGTAATCCCTGTGCACAGTGAAGTGAAACGACAGTGCCCATTCAGCTAAAGCTAACTCTGAACGACAGAAATCTCCCCAAGTATTTTGAGGGAAGGGAAAATGTGTCCTCTCTTTGTTATTGATGAAATTAAAGCAGGCTACATTGTCTTTGGGCTGCAGCAAGTTAGCATGAATTGGTTGCTAAAGGCTATCAGCAAAAGATGTGGCACTACGAGGAGTAAATTGACAGACAGACCAGACAGACACGCACACACACAAACACACACACACATAAACACACACACACACACACAAACGCTACTACAAGTGAGTGTCTTCAGGTTTAGCCCCAATCAAATCCAAGGTATGAAGGGCATCTACTAATGAAAGCTATTAGAGCTTCTTATCAAAGATGGCCCTCCTAACTCCTGGGAGACCAGCCATCAGCAAGACATTCCTGACTAACCTTTGTCCTTTGCATGCAAAGCATTAAAAGTAGCCTTTCACAATGCTTTCAATAAATCAATACTGAATGTTTATCCTTGAAGAAATTGACATGCTAATGCCTCTGGAGTGGAATACTGGACAGACTGATAATATGACAGGGCTTTGTCTCTGCATAACATCCAGCCAAATGCATTTAGCCCTGTCGATGAAAAAGCATCTGCTGAATGTAAAGTAGAAATTTAAACTTTTTAACTCTTGGGTTTGTCTTAGAAGCGTTGTGCAGCCTACACTGGAGAAACTGTAGTATAATACTAAATAATGAGTCTTTGCGAGCGGCTTCCTTAACAGATTTTTTGGAAAGACAGGATGGGTTATGAGTGGGGTGAGTACAGGAGGCCTTCCAGAAAAAGTCTGTCTCCACAAGCTTTGGCCTACCAACTCAAGTGTGCACACACAGATGGCCTCCAGTTACTACTGCATGGAGAGAAGAGAGAAAGGCTTTGAAAGGGGGTGGGGAAGGGGAGAGTCCAAAAATAACTGCTGCAGTTACTATGGCCTTCTGGGCCTGCTCTGTTCTCTTTCAGGAGGGGCACTGCTTCCTCAGTCTAAACGCATCAGAAACAGAGATGAGCAGTTTCCTCCCTTTGATGGATGAACTGTTCAAATTCCTTCACCGCTACAGCTACAGCAGACATACTGGTGTTGAAGCACTAGGACTCAACTTTTCCTCCTCAATTAGTCATTATAAAGTATAAATGGCTTTTCCGTTTAACAACATTACTGGTTGCACATGCTGCCGGGGGGAATAAGATGCTTTTGCTATGTTACTCTATGGTGACACGGGTGACGAAAACATGGCAACAAAGTGATTTAATCGCTGGCAATTTTTGCCTTGTGAGCGTTTCAACATGATTAGCCTATCAACCAGGATAGCATCCCAATGGAAACCATCATCACCTTTCTGCCATGCGACAACCAATCAGGCGTGTCTTGATTTGGAAAGGGATACAATTGATTGGGGCAGGAGTAACAGTAACAGTATGCCAGTGCCCTGGGAGTTCTTTACATGTGAACATTTTTGTGAACACATTTGTTTCATTAAAGGTTGCATACAGCATAACATACACTGGTCATTTCCCCAGGACCTTTGCATAGGAAACAAAATCTGTAGACTGTAGATTACATTTTTCCATTATTTGTTCTGACACAGGTACTGCAAGCTTCAGCCAACACACAGGCTACATGAATTCATGTTTGGTTCATAGCAAACGACTGCTCAGTGGAACTTCCATTTTGAGGAAAACCTGTGAGAAACGTACCTCTGTGGTCTGCATCTGTTCAGCAGTAGGCAGCAAACAGGCTGTCAAATTAGATTAGTAGTACAGGCTCCAGACGCATGCAGAGTGCAGACACCAGCTGCAGACACAAGCAGTCTCAAAAGCATGGACAGCCATGCAGGGACAGCAGCAGAGCAGCTGATAGCAGGCAAGGCCATTAGAACCATGAGAGTACTTGGCCAAGATCTGGTCTGGATAACAGTCCCACCCACTGAAATTGGGTGAAGTAAATTGTCTGGTTGCCAGGGGGAGCCACACACACACACACACACAGTGTCCTCTTCAAGTCTGGATGCTCAGGGAATGAGTGGCTTTTGAGAATATGGTGTCACTGTCAACATATGCCTATATTTAGCACAAATTGTGATTTTAATATATCACTCACTAAAACGCCAGAGCAACACATAATATGCCAGAGAACAAAGTATTCTATATGACAACATTTAATTCGTTATGGTTCAAATGCCCATGTCGTTCCTGGGGCAGCAGGTTGTAAAAATAAAGCTCACCTGACACACACTAACCACCTCCTCCAACCAAGTGCAGCAGAGGAAAGTATTTTCCCTTAAGAAGTTGTGGTGCTAAACTAAATCCTGAACCTTTAACCTACTTGTAAAAGATGGGTTCACTTTTTAGTTGCTGTCCCTAGCTCTCTGTCACACTCACAGAAGTAAAGGATCTGCTGGGATGTAAAGCTTAATCGGCAGGAGATTAATGAGAAGAGGATTTCCTCCTGGCGTGAGGAAAGGAAGCAGATCGTCTGGAAATGCAAGCACGCACACACACATACACACACACGCACACCAACCATTTCTCTGCATCCTGTCTGCTTGATGTTCTGTTAGCTCTGCATGTGTGTGCGGGAGTGGTATAACTGCTCAATACATTTTAACACAACTCTATTTATTCACGGACCACCTCCACACTCAGTAAACCTACGTGTTTTCAAATGTATGGAAAGAAAGTGTTGGTCCTTTGATGAATCTGTAAGTGTGTGTCTGTGAGTGAATGGCTATGACTGAGTGGATGGGTTTTTGTCTATAGGTGTTATTTTTGTAGCGCATGTGTCAAACTGGTCTGGTCCTCCTTTGTAGACTAAAGCCATCCATGCAACACCATGGTTGAGTTCAACATGCATGAAACATAGCAACACAGTTGACTCAACAGAAATAGAAGTGAGCTGAACGCTTTCTTTGCACAGAAACATCTGAAGGTTTCATTATGTTTGTTTTGTGTTATTCAATCCTAAATGCCTACATTATTTTTTGTCTTTTTGCTTAAGTTGTCACTAATCATTTCACTGAGGGTGGATATTGTACTCATATTTTTTTATGTGGTGATGGAGTGATCCACAAGCCTTACAAAAGTAAACACCTAAGAAGTTGCAAAACATTATGCTGTGCTGCAGCTAAACACTTTGTTCAATTAGTAATAATTACCGGTAGTACTTAAAACAGTAATAAAAAGCAATTCAACGAAATTAAACGAATTATCAAAATGCTCACATGCTATAACTGACTGTGCGAGTCAAAAAGCTTTCCACTCAACTGAGCCAATAACTCACTTTCGGTCATTCGACTATCTATTTCATTTTTGTTCCATGCCTTATTGTCCGTTTTGCCTAGCGTACAGGTACAAACCGACTATTTGGTTTTGCCTGCTGCTCTGCTCAAATGTCCTCCTCAGCCTTGAACAAATGACTATATTATATGACTATATTATCCCCACAGCCATTGAAGAACATGAAGCGCAGCTGCTTCAGCACATGCAACCTCTCTGTGATGAATAGATCCATTAAGTAATGACTTCTCATCTCCCTCACACTGCAGCAGCATTGGCACTTCCTATGAGCGCTGTGCCGACAGATAGCTGGACAGCCTGTTCACAGAATCTGCTAGTGTCTCTCTGGCTCTCCTGCCTGTCTGTCCTGTGTGTGTGTGTGTGTGTGTAATGAAAAGAGAGATAATGCTATTTTTTAGCATGCCAAATTTTGTTGCAAACTGTAACAAATCAGACAGCATAAATGTTGGTCTGTCACCTCCTTCCTTTTGGCTAATCAAACGTCCTCAGACAAAAGCAGGTTCTTTTCCTAAATTCAACTGAACCAGCTTAGCTGAGACCCAAATATCACAGTATTAAGCACTGTCCTGGAGTGGACAGTGGACCAGAGCCTAAATAAATGATTGTTTAGATGAGTTTTAATAGCATGCTGGTTTTTACTCTCTCTCTCTACCCATCGCCCCATCTCTGTGGTAGTACGGGGCCCTTCTACTCTTCATGATCTTGGTCTAAATCTCTGTGACACAAAGATTTGAAGTTAACACTGTGCTAAATGACAAACAGTAAGTCTGGTGTCCCTGTTGTATATTCCACCTCCTTCAACATGTGGATATAGAGGTGTGTTTCTCTTGGCAGTCTGAAGCAGATGGACAGGACCCTCTGTCCAAAAACCATATTCCTGGGTTCTTATTAAGGTGCCCCTTCTCCCTGTTATAAGGAAGACTCCTTCACCACAGATTTAAAGTTCAGAAGGTCAGGACATGAGTTTTGGAAGAAACTAAAGTGAAACGACTAGGGGGTTGAAGGGGAAATGTGATGTGTGACAACAGTGTGTATTTTTGCCAAACCTGTCCGTATTTACACTGTAAACCTTGGACACAGAGGAGGTGGTGTGCACCATTCGTAACAGTGATCCTAACTGACTTCTCTGAAGACTGTGTCCTGTTAGTGAACTGCCTTTAGATCCTGCTGCCTGGGGCGCTGTTTGGCGCAGTGCCCAAATCTGGGTGCCCCCAGCCCTGCCCCCAACCCCATCCCACATGCCCTGTGGTATGTGGTATGAGTAAATGTTACCCCCTCCCTCCCCCCAAAACCCTCTCTGCTCCTTCATTCATTATTGAGTGAGGCAGTGATATCATTCACCGGCCATGTGTTTAAGGATCTTAGAGTACCACTCCCTCCCTTTCCCCTCCATCTTTCACTCTCTCTTTCTTTCCACCCATTCAACCTCTCCTCCAGCACTCATGGGTCCTCACTATTACATGACTCTTGTTTTCACTAGGTTCACAGCATGTCTTTTCACTTCATTCTGCTTTTCCCGTTTCTGCATGAAGAGAATTACTTATTTTTTCTCTCTCCCTGTCTCGCTTTTCTCATTCTCTCTCCCTGTCTCGCTTTGCTTGTGTGTGTGTGTGTGTGCGTGTGTGTGTGTGTGGGGGGGGGGCATGGTGACAGGTTGATTTGCTTATTGGGCACACATCAGGGTTAAGCTGTGTCTGGGTGTTTGGAAGTCTGAGAAGGAGCTCGTGCACAAAAGAGGATTTTTCGCATGCACCTGGCAACCACGTCTCCCATCTGTGACCTGGTGGAAAGCCACAATGTACAATGCTGAGAAGGAATCTCACCTCCTCTTCATTTCATTCCGTCTCTATGTTCTGTCTGCATATTTCTCTCTTGCAACTGTGTAGTTTTAAATTCTTTATTGTTTACTCTCACAGACACAGCAAACTAATGGTCATGTTTATTGTTTATTCACTGTTTAGGAAAACTTATCACTAAATGTAGCAGTTGGCTTGCCAGAGATCAAGAGCAGCTTCCTATAGGAGCCAATTCGAATAGCTCATGTTCACTGTACTGCTTTGATCTGTGTGTGCATGCATGCGTGTGCCAATGTATCTGTATGTATGGGTGGATGTTTGTGTGTTTGTGCATATGTGCTGCATGTCTATCAACGGGTGTATGGTGGTGTGTGTGTTTGAGTTGTGTATGTGGGCATTAGTTTATAAGTGTGTGTGTGTGTGTGTGTGTGTGAGCGTCACATGTCTGTGTCTGAAGGGTCAACTTTTGTGTCTGCTCACTACAGGCGGGCTGCAGTTGCAAGGCTGCAGGGTTCTCGAAGGTGCTGATGCTCTCTCACACCCAGCTCAGAAACTCAACAGCCTATCAGATGGAAGAATGATTCTGCAGTGGCCTATGAGATATCAGAGTGATACGAGCACAGCAAGTCAGCTAGAAGTGTGATGGTGCGTGCGGTCTGATCACCACATGGTACTGTGCAGCACGCACACATGCCCCTCCCAATCTGAATCTCTCTCTCTCTCTCTCTCTCTCTCTCTCTCTCTCTCTCTCTCTCTCTCTCTCTCTCTCTCTCTCTCACACACACACACTCATACACACTCTCTCTCTCACACACACAATTTCTCTTTCCTTCACTTTATATTGTAACGACTTGCAGGTTGGATTAAATCTTTTCCATGTCTGATTGGCTGCTCTGCATTGGCATGTCTGCATCATCTGTGCCCTTTCCAGGGCACCACGCTGACACGGGTGCCCTTCACCTTCTCTGAGCGCAGTGGCATTTTCCTGCCGTGCCATGAGCCTAACAACAGCCAGCAGCTCTGCCCACTGACCTGAGCAGCACAGGAACACAGTAGAAGAGGGGGGAGAGAGTGAGACGGACAGACAGACAGACAGAGAGAAAGAAGGGAGTGAGGGAGGAACACAATCGAAAGGGGAGAGAGAGAAAGAGAGAACAAACAGAGAGTGACAAGGGCATAAAGAGTGAGTTTTGCCTGAAAGGGCTGAGTTGTTTTCTTGCTGTCTCTCCTCTTCTCTCAACCCCCCCCCCCCCCCACACCCACCCCCCCCCCCCCCCCCCCCCCAGCTTTCTTTTTTTCTCTCTCTGTCGTTCCCCTCTCCTGAAGATGAATGCCCAACCTCTCCTAAAGAGCCTTGGCACACTGTTAGCAGCCTGAGTGGAGTAGGAGGAAATGAATTGGTGTAGGGGGGGGGCTGGACTGCTGCAGTGGTAGTGTGTAAGGCCAAAGAGCGTTTTGAGTTATGCTCCCTCGCTCTCTGTCTTTCTGCATTCCATTCATCCATATCTATCTGTCTATCTATCTATCTATTGATCTATCAGTCTATTTCCCCGATGATGTTTCTCCATTTACCAGGGTCTCCCTCATCGATCCGCTTTCTCTCTTGCTGAAGGGTGTGGCAAAGCCAGTGCAGCGCTGCACAAATGGACGCAGCTGATTGGCTATGGTCCAAAAGCGAGGCTCTCGAGCTCATTAATATTCAACCACCATCTCTGCAACAAGGATGGGGTGGGTAGGGTGGAGAGAGAGAAAGAGAGAGATCGAGCAACAAGGGACATGCTGTACTAATGCAGGCCAAACCTGCCTCTCTCAATCCAGGAGGAAAATGGCAAGACTGCAAACAGGGCAAGAGATGCAGTGAATTAAAAAGAGAGAGAGAGATAGAAAGAGAGAGGAAAGGAGGAAGGGGATGTGAACATGAAGGACAGAGGATTAGATGTAACATAAAAGACAGGAGAAGGAGAGAGAAGAGGAATGAAACAGGGGGTGGGAATGGGAGAAAGCAAATGTCAAGAGAGGCCAAAACAATGAGAAACAAAAGACTGACAAGACAGAGAGACAGAAACACAGACAACAGCAAGGAAATACGACAGAGCCAACAATGAGAGAGCCAGACAGAGAGAGAGAGAGAGAGAGAGAGGCGGGGGGCAGAAATGAGGGAGGGGAAGAGAGCGGAAAGAAGGGCAAAAAGGAAAAGGGTGGAACTCAAAGAGACAGTGGTTGTAAATAGAGAGAGAGAGAGAGCAATCAACAAAAAAGGGCAAAGCGGAAGAGGAGAGTGTCACTGCCAGTGGGTAAGGCCAAAGGAAAGGACACAAAGATGCATACTCAAACAAATACGCCTACACACACACACACACACACACACACAAGCGTGACTATAGCATCTTTCTGAAGATTAGCACAGTTGTCTGGCATGACCCTTTTGTCCCTGTGTTCAAATAACATTGACTAAACGACAACTAGCCTAGACCAAGATTTGGTAAATAATTTGTCCACCAAAATATTTTTATATTTCATATAATAAACATTCAACTACCATACCTTTAATTTATAATCAGGAGATCAGTTTAATTGCATTAATTATTAATTCATTCATCTTTTAATAATGCATCACCAATTAACATCATAGTTTGCTCAAACTAAGCTTCTTTAAGCTTTTCTTGTCATTTACATATATTTTATACGTGTTTTATATATTACACATTACATATGATAAAATCTGAGGGTTTCCATGCTAGCAAAGGCTGATGGGGAAAGTGGGCAGACTGGTCCTTTGCCATGCCAGTCTGTGCCAGCCTGGCGGATGCCCCTCTAAAGCATGCTGGTTTGGGTAAACACGCCATCTGTCAAACAGTGCCCCTAGTCACACCACCCATTCACACACACACCACCACCACTTAGTGGTAGATATTATAATATCTGCTCTGACAAACACACACACACACAAAATGAGTATCTTTTTTCACAGACATGCCTGTGGTGATGGTGACATCAACACTATGCACACACACACACACACACACACACACACACACACACACAGCACTTATATAAAACACGAGGGCACACACACACATCCCTTTAAGCAAGTCTGCAGTGATGGTGACATCTCCCCAAATTCCCAACACTCATACAGTACATGACATCTTATCGTCTCTGAACATTCACTGCAGTGCATGTCCATGTAGGTCTAAAGACTCTGGCCAGGGCAAAGTCACTGCACTTTGACTTTCATTCAAGGTCATGCAATTTATTTTTGATGATATTTGGGGTTCACCTGAGAAAAACGATTTGGTAAAAATCCTACCACAATTTAGAACTACCATGCACTATTTTTGTGATTGTTGTCTTTGACTGCATACTGAAATAACTGTTAAAATGTTTGAGCAGACAAAAAAGGATGGTGGGACTATGAAATATAATCAGGTTTTAGGTTTTAGGTCTCAGGTTTTTAGGTTTTAGTGACAAAAAAGTACTAAAAATTTAAGTTGGTGCAGGAAAAAAGCAGAGAGGTGCAGGAGGAAGCTTTGGCCTTGACACCACCCCTTTTCCATCTTGTTCATCACCATGACGACGCAGATTGGCCTGCTGACTCAGACTCTTTCTCTCTCTCTCTCTCTCTCTCTCTCCCATCATTAAGCATGGCGTGACTCTGCCTGAAGTGCCATATATATCCGCAACGAAGGCACAAAGGCTACTCACAACACACAGTAACAGTACATTTTTATAGAGATCCTTAGCATGTCCACACAATCATACTGTAAAACACCAATCTGTCCTAGATACAGCATTTTTATTTACATTATTTGCCCAATCTACAGATGTACTCCTAAGTCAAGGCTTAAACCCTTACAACAAATATGGAGCTTACTCCTATACAAGAGCTAATACTACGTGTACAGCAAGGGTAGGAATGTAGAACGCTTTAATTCTGTTGTTAGAACCTACTAAATATCCATGACTTGAAAACTAGCTTAAGTCCCATTGACAAGATCCATCCCAAGCAGATCCATCCATGCTTTCTTTGTTTTAAGTAGCAGTTGGAGGGAGGTGGAGGCTGGCCGCCCTGAATGCCCACTAAGGCTTTGTTGTGGCAGGGCGAAGTCTCTCTTTGGAGGATAGAGGAATGTGAGCTATTTACAGTCCTTCAGATAGGACGATGCCACAAAGCTCTTCACAAGAATACACACATCCCACACACACAGAGCTGAGCAGTGGCAGTGAGGTTAGCGCAGATTCAGAGTGGAGAATATAAGGTCTTTAGCTGATGTGGTTGTATTACAGGTGAAGAAATTTATGGAATGGCTGAGCAGTGGGTGAGAGACATTTCAGTTAGAATTCAAGCGCGGAAAAAGGTTCATTAGAAGCAGATGGCAAAGCTTCACAGCTGATGGGCTGTGCTCTGTCCATTCTAGACAGAAGCCTGCTGTTGTTTAAGCTGGGTCAGAAGCATTAAGAACATTCCGGGGTGACCCACAGAACAACCATCTAGATTCCCCTGCAAAATCTTCTTCAAGAAACTTTTACTACTAACATCACTACAGAACATTCATTTCTAAATAAGTTTGATCTCGACATATCTGCAATTAATGTTGTTTAAATTGGGGGTACATTAATGATATCAAAGTATAAAGTTCCGCATTTAGTCTTTTTATGTGTTTCACTTGTTGCTTTAAGATTTAAAATATACACTACTCAAGAAAGACAAACTCTATTATATCTTGTACATTCTAGCTAGATTTGAATCATGCCAATATGAGATTTAATATAGCACATTTAATGATTAATTATCAACAGTCTGTGGATTCTTCAGTGGTTATCGTGTAGCCTATTCTCTACAGTAACTGCCATCATTTTGTAAATGAACTATGCCACCCTAGTCCCCTTAGGACAAACAAATTAGCCGTCGCTAAATCAAAGCGCAACACAGCAGGAGCACCATCCGTTCACAAATCAGCCGTAGCATACCACACACACACACACACACACACACACACACACCAATAAAACATCTTAAAAGCCTCTCCATTAGAACACATACGAAACGTTGAACATCCTCCAAGGAATCACTTTCCCTCCCTCTCTCTCTCTCTCTCTCTCTCTCTCTCTGACAGCCTCACAACAGACTTATTTGCAGTTAGGTCCCAGCTGTGTGCTAGGTTAATACAGGCCAACTCACAGTCATATTACACTCAATCAGACCCCTGGTGCATTGGGTTGTGTGCAATTGCAAGCTGGCATCTGAAAGATAGCTGGAATTTTTGTACCATTCTACAAGACTTTAACGTGGAATACAGTACCCAATTAATTGTTAATAACAAAAATGGCAGCCTAAAGTGGAACAGTGTGTTGAAGAAGTTATATATCTCTTTAGAATTTACTGTTCTGCGCTGAGGAGTTGAAGGATGTTTACAGTACACATAGGTGTAAGCTCTTGCTGGTGACACAAATGACACATTCAGTGGATTTGTAGACCCTTGCACACTCATCATCAGGGGGTTCCCTGATGTGGGAAAACAACCTGCTGTTTCTCAACACAGCATACACTGTCTACACCCAGGAAAATATAGCACAGCCATAAATCTCCAAAAACCACACCTTTAGCAGAGGCACTGCAACTCAATGAGCCTATCCGGAGTAGTCAGGTCATTAGGAAAAGCCTTGCTTACCAGCAGCATTACTCTCAAAATAAGAACGCTCCATGTTTCATTCTACAACTAGCTAGACTTCAAACTTCACACTGGGCTCTGCTTGGATCAGCAGGCCTTAAATGGAAACAATTTTGTATATAGTAGAACCCATCCATCTCTACAGCTCTTTCACTCCTTCCTGCTTAGGTGGTCATGATGATATGAAATATGTATGAAGTCTGCTTCCAGCATGGCAGTTCCTCTCTCAGTGACTAAGGCAAGTCTTTGTAAAATTACAGTAAATGATTATCAGATTATTGTTGATGTTAAGCTAGTTTACCATCCAAATCAAAACTGCAATCAAACAAATGAGTGTGAGTGTGTTCATGAATGTTGAATTAATATGGCTGTCAGTCATGTGTCTAACCCAGTGGGGTGTACAGCACGCCAACAGAGGGCTCTATGGAGGACACTGAAGCATAGCATTTTTGTGTTTGTTTGTTTGTTTGTTTTTTAACCACACCTTGCAAACCTAAAAGTAACCTTTTGGTGTAAGTGTGTCAGTAAATGCTCTTAAAATAAACCATACATTTGGTTGATGTATGCCCCACTACTGTAATACATTTCAAAATGAAAGATATAAAGACAGTCTTTGGACAGAATAAAAAAAAGAAAACACTAATGTAACTTTATGGAGCTTGGAGGTTCATCTCTATCAAAAGAGGGCAATGTTTCAGTAACACAACCTTGAAGGACCTCCCTTTTTCCCCAGATAATGGGCCTTCATCCCCACATCCCACCTGGGGCTCAGCCATTCTATTCTGGGTGACCATCATACCCCATCCATGCTAAAATATCACAGCTAATCACATCAGTCTCAGACGCCCTCCCTCCCTCTTTCTCCCTCCCCAGTCTCCACTCACTGCTCATGGGCAGACATGTAGGCAGGCTGCAGGGAGCTAAAGCTCACTGATTTTAGAGCCAAGCAAATTACACAGAGTGGCTTCCAATGGCCAACAGTCACGATTTAAAGCTGTGTTTTTTTCATATATATATGTATATATATTGTACATATAGACAAGACGGACTGTCACCAGTTCACTGCTGGACCAATTATGTAAGTGGCCTTTACTGGTGATGTAATTGAACTGAAGGGGGAGGGGGGGTGGAGTAATGCTAACTGGCCCTGAATCAGCAAACAGCACTTGCAAAGTAAGGAGCATGGCTCATGATTAGGTGAACTCAACTGGCTCTGTCTGCAGGCCCTGTATTCTGTGTGTGCAGGTAGGGGGTAATGATACAAACAGTGTTATAATGATAACTTCTAAGTGTGTGGTGTTTGCTCACACACACATCAGTAAGCTTTGTTGAGAAAGAGAGATAGTTTGTACTGTATGAGTGTGTACCTGTGTGCAACTATATTATTCCCTGTGGATGTTATTTGCGCTCTGTGTGAATACTGTGTAACTGTGTGTACATGATTGTGTGTGTGTGTGTGTGTGTGTGTGTGTGTGTGTGCCAGTCAGTATTGATCCTTCAGTAAGGGTATGTGCACACAGACACACACACTTGCACACAAACAAGGCTACATCAGTGACTGACCTACTTTCCTCTGTCCTGCTATTAGAGAATGCGACAGGACACATTATTTCTCCCTAACCCTCTCCTCCCTTCAACCCATTTTCTTATGCTCCTTCTCTTTCTCTCTTTCTCCCCTTAACTCACCCTCGCTCCATCTCCCTCCATTTTTTCACACCGCCTATACCTATTCTTCTTCCCAGTCTCTGTCCTGCCCAGTTAATCACTATAATTCCCTCCCTCCTGTCTCTCCCTCCATCCCTCTCTCTCACGCTCTAATCTCTCTCTTTCACCCTTTCCAGTCTTTTCCACTGTCCTACTCTATCTGTATCTCACTGCCTTTCCCTAAACCACCTATTCCCATCACCTGTTCATTTCTACTGTCTGTCTATAGCACTCTTGATTTTCTCTCTCTCTCTCTCTCTCTCTCTCTCTCTCTCTCTCTCTCTCTGTGTCTGCTTCAATGTGGTTCCATGTGCTTTGACAGGATCCCCATCACTATCCGTCCCTCTTCCCTGCCTGATGGTGGGGTGTGCCTAGATGGGCTAGCACTGTCTTGGGCTAGCAATGGTGACAGTGGTCTGCTATCCTTGAGCTGGGGGGTGCCACTAGAAAGGCTTAGTTAGCCGGCGCTACATGCTAAATGAAGCATGAACAGGAGCTGGTGCCAGCTCCCTCTGGGACTCCTCTGATCAGCTGTGACAAAGACAATTATGTATGCTGCCGTACACACACACACATGCTTCTTCTCTCGGTTGAATCACTATAAGGAATTTGTAAAAAAAAAAAAAAAATTGTGTACATACAAAACTTGGATTAAGCCGTTTACATCAGAAATGTGTGAGCAACTGTGCAGATGCATGCTCTGTAACATTGAGGCCCATCATCATAGCAACCCCTGATCCCCACTTTGCTCCCATAGGCCTGAATTACTGTCCTTGAGTAACCGCCACAGAGAATGTCAAAGAGGACACAACCAGCGGGAGACTAGTCCCTTAATCTGATCCAAGAAAACACAGTGAGGCAGAAACAGCTCTCCCAGAGACCTGGGCATTGTTCCCTGAGCAGTGTCACATTTGACCTTCTCTTGAGATCGGCCCTAATTTAATTGGCTTATGTACTGAAAGTTGCAGAAACCATGTGGAACCACCTGAATCCTATCTTGGCTGCAGTATGGCAACCACTGCTTCCCCAGGTCATCATTGTCAGAGTCAATACCTAACTATGAATATTTTAGAATTAAATTAATATTCCACAAGAAACTGTCCCACAAAACCAATATACAGTACACCAGATAGTAAGCTCCACAATAATAATATTTCAAACCTACATGGTGAGTGGGCTTGTGGCAGGTTTGCTATTTTGAGGTAACTGTAACTGTGTCCGAGTTCTCCCTAACACAGCTGCAGAATTTCTGGTCTTTACAGTCGGCCAGCTTGCTAAAAACAAATCCATTCCGGTTTAAAACACATAAGCTAGTAACATTTATCCCAAAATGCCACTGGCATTTACCTGACCCTATTCTAAATAAAACAGCAGTCTATATGCAAAAATGAACATGGTCTTCTACAAAGTAAAATGGCAGCTTAGTGATATTCATCTCCAGCTGTGAAGTACAGATACAGGCCACACTGAAGTGCAATTGTTATCATGGCTGGACTATGAAACAGAGACTATGAAACAGGTTCAATATGTCTAATCTGAGCCAGAATCATTTGCCACTGGGGGAAAGCCTTTCTGTCATATCTGCAAGAGAAAGACCAAATTTTAGGGGCAAAAGATGTACTGTACTGTACTGTACTGTAGCAAAGGTGCTCAGCACGAGTGTTTCTCTTGGGTCTCCTGGTCATTCTGTGATCCCTTTCTCTTGCACTTGATTCATCCCCATGCCCTTCTCTGCTCAATGCTCGCCCTGTGGCCCAGCTGCCCGTTGTCAGGGACTCATCTGTTGCCAGGTGCCATTCATGACCCTAGCGACAGGCCTGCAGCTGTCTGAGGCAGGGTATGTGGAACTGAGTGGAGAAGCAGATACTGCTGCTGCAAAATGAGGTCTGTGTGCCAAGAACACACACAAGCACACACACACAAACATTCACCCTTGTGTTCGCAATCCCATTTTTTCACGCACACACACACACTCACACACACACACACCATTCACAGTTCACAAACCCACTTTCTGATTACACATACTGTATACAGTAACACTCATAAACTAGCTTGCTCATACATTTTCATGCCAGGGCAGACACACACCATCACAGACACAAGCCACTGTCAGCGCACTCCCACACACATCCACACTCGCCACAGGCAAAATCTCAGAAAGCTTGAAGAAGGATAACAATAGAGAGGTGCAGAGTGTCTGAAGTGGCTAACAGTACTTGCAATAAAATGCTTAATTTTGTGTAATTTTAGGGCACATAGTTCCAGTAATTTGAAATTGAACTCACAAAAATGTACAAAAATGACCCACATTTCATTCAGTCTCTTTAAACGCACTGACAATTTACTATGTGCTATCAGCTGACTAGTAGCATTCCTTTAAGACAAAACTATTCTGAACTATCCTGAGCCTAATTCATATATAACTCTTTTGTTATCACGTAGGACAGTTTCAATGTCACTAAAAACTGCAAATGAATGGTTGCATAAAATGATTAAAAAACATGCACTGTCTCATGTCTAAATAGAACAATTTAAATGTATTATTATTAATTTACAATTAACATTCTCTGCAAATGTTGAAGGCCTCCACTAATTGATGTGTGTAATTAAATTATGCATCATGAAATAGGAGAAAAATATTGAATAGAGAGCATCTTAAAGGGACACACTGAACATATGTCTGGCCTGTTCTTTCTAGGTTGACATGCTTTCTTCTTGGTTAGGTTACTGTTCTGTAAAATTCAATTACAGAATGACTGCTTGCAGGACATCAATCGGTTTCCCAAACTACTGTGATTAACCACACATTTAACATATGTGCAAGATAAAAATCACAACTGGATGCAAATCGGCCAATACTGTGTTATTACAGTCCAAGGATCTTGGAACATATGCGGCACAGAAGAAACAGGGCGCGATATGGGCGTGGGAGAGGAACTTGCGCGAGAGGCAGGCACGCGCTTTTCTGTTCATCTCTAGAGCCAACGTGCCGGTGCAGGAATCCTATGTACCGGTGTAACGCTAGTGCTTACACAACAGTTCAAAACTAGTATTTTAGACGTACAACAACTGTATAAATTAGGATTCTTTGAAACTGGTTTGAATATCATCCCTGTCACATATACTGTTTAACGCCACCACGAAAAGAGAAAAGGTGTGCCCTCGTGTAGCCAGAAAATTACCATCCGAAATACAAGATTAACAGCTGCGACGCAACCTAGCTATTTAGGCATAAACACTTTTTGACAGCCATCCATTGTTCAGTTTTACCCATTGTTCATCTGAGATTAGCGATTTTCAATATTTAAGAACAAAGCCTGGGTCGAACTGGAGGGCTTTTCCCTCTGCGCTAATCCAATACAATTTATACATGCTAGTTTGCATCCTTGTACCCAGCTATACAGAATTACATATTAGGCAACATCATTCTTGTATGCACAAAGACAAAGCCCTAGGATGCAAAGACAGCACCGGGAGGGCATCGCCTTCCAGACAGTATCTTAGCAACACCCTAGCAAATGTCTAATAACTGCAGCGTGGGTGACATAAAAATACGAGTCCTTACCAGAAAATGCTATTCTTGGTAATTAAGCCAAATACTGATCACATAAAAAAACAACGTAAAATAAGACTTGATTTAAAACAAAAATCCCGGTGACATGCAACGCGAAAGACCTAGTTGTCTGAGTACTGGTCGCCTAGGCTGTGTAATCTGTCCGTTTACACAGATGCCTTCTGACAGAAAACTAGGAGGAGTCCTACCAGAAAAACTAGGTGTAACCAACAGTCCATTTAAACACAGAAGCAGCATCAGCACCATCCTTCCTAGAGAGCTTTAACGAGGCGTAGTAGAAAAGCCTAGCATACACTTGGATTATAAAAGTTCATTATTGATGCAACTTCCCAAAGGTGTGAGTAAAAAACAGATACCTTGAGAACTTTCTAACACCAGCTAACGTTCTACCCGCCAATCAGTGTAACATGCCCTCCCCCTGTAATGGTCCCCTCTCACAAAAGCGTCTCCCTCTCTGGCAATGTGCTTGGAAACAGCATTTTGCCTTCTGAAGTGCATTGACCAAATAGATAAAACGTGTAAAGTACGTGTTTTGCTGCTGTGAAAACATAAGATGGAATTAATAAATGCCCTGTCTCTCTAACATTCCTTCTTCAAGTCACATTGACAGTTACCGTTGACGTTAGCTTGTCCCCTCGAGTTGAATGCACACACCGGTCTTCAAAAATTCTGTCATCCTTTGAACTGACGTTAGCAGAAGGGCACCTAACTTCGAGAATTTATGTGGTAAAATAACCATTACACCAAATATTTATTGCCGTTTCATGAATAAATCAAAATACTGAAACCCCTTAAGCCTAACCTGTATGCAGTCAGGTATAAATCCGCACTAAAGTGAGTCTTGTTGTAGAATACGACTTTACTGCCTTAATAATGTATATTAGGAAAAATATCTCTTGTTTTATTGTAAGCAGGTAGTCCTTCGGTTGACAACAATATGACATTCGTCTCCTAAAACTGGATAGTCACTTTGACCCAATCTCTTACACGCCCAACGAAAAAAAAAAGAATTTGCTTAGTGGATCCATGTCTGGCGAAGGGTAGACTGGCGCAATTTTTGTCGCAACGGTCCAACTACTTATCAACACCGCAGAATGGACCTTTAATTCGATTTCCGTAATATATGAATAGCATAATCGTGTGGCATAATGCTAAAATATGTTCACCTACCTGTGTGGCAGACAGTTATCGTCTCTCCAACTGCAGTCTCTGATCAATCGCTCGAGAGAATGTAATTCCTGAGGTGTCCAAGGGGAGGAGGGCGCTAAAGAGCAGTAAGGGGGGTTGAGTCATGCTGACACCCCACTCCAGCCAAACATCAAGTGAGACTGCACATTCTGTCTGGAGCTTCTTTAGTTAATCGTATGCATCTTCTTTGTCCAATCTATAACTCGCTTCAGGGTTTTTTTTTTTTATTATTAGTTTGCATGAAAATGCAAACTATTGTTATCCGACTTCTTCTTCTTTTTCTTATCTTCTAACGCAACTAATTCAGCCTGAACCGCTTAACCAAAAAACTTGGTTCAAACTTTGTTTCGTAGGTCTCGCTCATGTGACCTGTGCTATGACTTTTCTAAGTTCTGACTTTTATACTTTATAAACTATTACTAAAAAACTATAAAAAATTTGACTCCATTGACATAAAATGGGGACTTTAGAGTGTAGAGAATTCTGACTGGGCGTCTAGTCCTCTATCAGACTTAACTGCGCTTCAACCGTTTAAAGGCGCTCTAAGTGATAGCTCCAGAGAGGGTTCAAGCGTTATAAGTTAGCTTACTCCTCCCCTCCCTCCCATGCCTCCCGAAAGACTCATGAACCTTGTCGTTTATTGGCTGGAACACTGTTATGTTTCGTTTTTGTTTGTTATGCTGGGTTTGCCCACTGTGTTATGTTGCCGTTTGTGGAGCCTGGGCTGTCTACAGAGACCGTGTTTTTTTACAGTGTGTTCAGGGGACAGGCAGCTAGCAGATTGTGAGGAGATGTTTGCTGTATGTAACAACACATGTTTTCTAAAAACGTGTCACATCGCTTAGAGCACCTTTAAGCTAGAAACTTAATTGAAACTTTGTACCAGAGGGCTCGGTCATGCCTTGTACTGTGTGTATTTTCAACCTTTTAAGTCTTATACTTTTTAAACTATTGCAGTTTATCTATAAAACTTTTGTCTCCATAAGCTCAAACTTTTCCACCTAGAGTGTCGGTTGGAACGATGAGTCATAATGGGTCTTAGAATGTTCGTTTGAACTGCTCTCAACTGTCAACTGTCAGCGGTTTCAAGTCAAGGATTCAAGGATTCAAGGATATTTATTGTCACATACTTTTTTTAAAAGATAAAAAATGTAGTGAAATGTAGATGTTGTCTGTCTATTGTGCATTAAAGAGAGAGGGTGAAGAATGAGGTAAAGAGATAGTGTAGAGAAATGGGAATGGCCTACAGTATGAAGTAAGAGTGGAGAGGCAACAGTAATGTCATAACTACTACTCCCAATCATTAACAAGGGGCACCAAGAGCAACAGGGGCAAGGAAAAACTCCCTCTGAGGAAGAAACCTTGGGCAGAACCACGACTCAAGGGGCCAACCCAACTGCCAGAGGTTGGTGGAAGGAGTGAGGGGGGGGGGGGGGGGGGGGA
>JAGFZM010000478.1:235794-255857 GCA_017657215.1 Limnothrissa miodon | reverse complement strand
GGGGGGGGGGGGGGGGGGGGGGGGGGGGGGGGGCAGCTGTTGATGTGGTGATGGGGGGGGGGGTAGTGTCATTATGTATGTTGGGTGGAGAGAGGGAGGGCAACTAGTAATGGTAAAAATTTAGACTGGGTACGGTTACATCACACTACACTACACAACACCACACCTCACTATGATATAGACAACGATAATTGCTTTTATATTTAGTTCATATATGATCAAATTTGCACATCGGGGTGTTGTAGCCTCGTGGTCCGGAAAAAATTCTGCCAAGACAGTGAAAAAAGTAGTGGGTGAAAAATATAAATTCATGTGAAACTATATACAAGATTATAATAAAATGAAATCACACAAAAGGTAAATTAAAACATAGAAAAACTGTGAGTAGCCAATCAACTTGCAGAAATACAGATAAGAAAGAACCGCTCACATCAACTGAGGTAACAGCCCTTCTGTGCTTTTGAAAAGGAGCCTCCTCACTTTAAATAGAGCAGGTGCTCAACTAATTAGCCAATCAGAGGGCTTCAACAGTCAGGGCTAACAACAGCCAATCGAGGTATCAAGGTGCTCCTCCCCTCTATAGGGAAACCTGCGCAGTTTAACAGAAAATAAGGCCTACATTTAAATGAAAGGTAAATACAACAGAACTGAACTGAACTGAACACATATGCACCTAGGTTGCAGTAAAAACATACAGTAAAAACATAAAGCACATAATAAAAAAAAAACATAAAGCTCTTAAAGACAAAAATAAATAAATAAATAGTGGGGTGGGCTCTCACCGTCACAGAGGTATGTTTGACCCAATTATGTCTCAAATGCAAGATTAAATCACCACAAACTCTGAAACAGTGTTAATGTATATGGGCTTTGGAGATCAAAAGACAGACATCCCAAGTTCCAAAATTTAATTTCAGGGGGATGCTTACCGACCAGACTCGAAGTCTGCATTGCCTATGTCATTTTGACGTGTTGTTGGAATTTTTGGAGGTGCGCAGCAGGTGAGCGACTGGATGCAGAAGAATGGTATTGTGTTGGGATTGATGTGACGGAGAAGCAATCTGGCGTAAGGCGTCAGGGTCTGCGACAGGTTCAAATTTGCCTTTAACCATATGCAGGCTTACTTCTCCATCAGATCCCTAACATAATTTATATCACACAGATCATACATCACATGAAACTGTAGAACCTGACCTTTCTATGAACAGTTTGCGAGAGATTTAGCGTTAAATTATAATCAGAATTAATGTCACTCTACAGATACAGCTCTGCATCCATTTCATACCCTTTTTTCTCTGCGTAATATGTCACCTTTTCTTACCTCCCCTGAAGCAGGAGGCCCTGTTGATTTCACTGGCATTCCCCTGATTAGTGGTTCCCCAGCAAATAGTCTTCTTTTCTGCATTATCTGCCCACACACAAAAGTCATTTTTTCCATATCAGAAGTTATTGTCAGACCCCTGTAGGGTATAGCTGAAAATTGCTTAACAGCAACAGAGAGGATTTTCAAGCCGCTGTGTATTGCTCTCGTTGCAATAAAATATAAATTGAATATGAAAATGAATAAAATTACATATATTTTTGCAAACGTTAGTATCTCCCTATCTTGATTCTATTGCCAGATTTCAGACAACCACCTCTATCCTAATGTAAAAGGCATTTGTTCAGGCATGCTCGCTATGGTGAAATATCTGCATAAATGTAAAAAGTTATATGACGAAACATATTTTTCCAAGGCAGATTTAAGCCACATGTAAGAAGTAACACATCAAACACTGTCTGATTTGGATAGCCTAGACTGTTATGAAATCATCAAGATATAACATGTGTTGATGAGCTTAATGACTGAGAGTCATTAGGGGTGTCATAAGGGTTTCCCTGAAAATAGCCAAAGACAAAGACATTTGTATACAGATAGAAAAAAATCAGAGCATGGCTAGACTATAAGAAACAATTTGGCAGCATAATTTGAAGATTACAACCTTTTTTACTTTAAATGTGTGCTGCCAATGCTACGATGTGCTCAAGTTGAGTGGCTGAGCCAAAGTACTGATGAGAATTAATCAGTGTTGCATGGACCTTCAGTCACCAAGCAAATAAAAATGTCAAGAAGCCACAAAATTATTCCTCATTCCTCTCAACATCTGAATTCTGTTAAGGCTTACCCTGTGGTCACACGTACTGATGGCAGGGCGGTTTGATCACTTTGGCGATTGTCGCCTTGTGGGGGTTCCTGTGGCGACTTATACAAATCTGTGAGCTACGAACAATGTACGTTAAGAGGAAATATCCCATCATAACAATGCGATTTTATTGTTTTAAAATGCTTATTTTGTCTCAAATGAAAATAAAGATCATGGAAAATGCGACATTCCTGAGATATATCCATAATCCTGCGTCTCTATACAGTTGTCCGCCATGTTGAATTTTTTCTGAATTTGCACGACCTCAACACCCCCTTCACCCGAATTGGCTGTTATGAAAAATCACCCGAGCTAATCGTCCAACATTTGCATAAAATAGCCTGGCTTTCTATTTTTAACCCCGCCCACCTGACGACGAGAGGCAAATCATCTCCATGAATGGAAACTTGTCACCACGAAATCGCATGTGTTACCAAAGGGTTAAGGTTTAAATTAATGGTTAGAGACTTATTGTGATTATGTCTGTATAGAATGCAACATCTGATCGCTTGTAAAACTAGCCTGATATGATCAGCCACTTTCACTTTGTTTCACTTCATGCAAAGCGTCTGAGAACCAGCCATAGGCATTCGTTTTCATGACGGTGGGCGGGATACTTTCTGTTTCAACCAATGGCTACTGCTTGGTCGTGACGTATGCTATTTCAGATTGGGCGCTAGAGTTCAACGTCATCGCCTTTAGCCCCCGATCTGTTCGCTGATTCGCCAACACGATTTCTTGTCGGAGAAAACCAAAGCTTATCGTTAGTTCCCTGACTAGTATGTAGGTTAATGAAATTAACCGTTACCACTAGGCGGCGTTAGCCTGGCTATTGTAAAACTCCCACAAGAGCAAATTTGATTTTTTTTATTACATAATGCAGTCTGAAGGCTGATGAGGGGTTGCCACTCAGCTGTTGAAGTGTGGAGAGGCAGGCGTAAAAAAGTGGACGGATGTTCCCTGCTGTCTAGGCTATGTGAGGCCTCCCCATTCCCTTGAGTTTCTGACCACTAAAGCCTACAGTTATTACCACTCAGGGTCAGAAAGCAGATATTTTTGGAGGAGCGGCCTCTTTGGGAGCTCTGTCCTAGGCCAAAGCTATTGTCCTGAGGGTTCAAAGCATTGCTTGCAAGGGGCGCACACAGCCTCTTCTCTGGTCCTTCTGTGGGAAATGTGCAATGTATGTCGGAATCAGTACCTTATTTTATATCATCAATTAATTATACATGAATTATAATAATAAATCATAAAATGTACATTTCAATGACTTATTTGTTTTTGAAAATGACACTGTGAAACTGTATCTATTGTTAGTTTTTATGGACCCTGAGACACAGGATGCTGGCATGCAAAGCAACATTTCCAATGGGTCTTTTGCTTACAAGTGAGACAGCTGGAGGATTTGAGGCACAGGCGTGCTATGCAGTATCAGTAGGTACAGTCTCTTCAAAGACACATGACAGAAATCCAAACCTTTCTCCCCCTCTCAAAAAAACACAGTTGACAGAGGTGAAGAGCTTTCTAATCTTCCTTAAGGCCAACATTTGTGTGTGTGAGTGCATGTGTGTGTGTGCACGCATATTGTGTCTGCGTTGTATGTGTGCAGGAGTGGAATCTTCCAATCAAACATTCCTAGCCTAGTGTAAAGTTCATCATGCTGAATGTAAGCCTGTGGCTCAAGAAGCTCATGGCAACAGCTGCAAAAACCCAGCCTATCTTAACATGCTATACTGTATATGTTTAATGATTTTTCAAAGCCTGGAAGATCACACCCACCAGACAGTTAATCCTATGGACCTGGCTTTTTGACCCGATTGTATTTTTGTATTGTACCAAAATATTATATAATTTGATCAAACTATGACACCAACCAGAATTTACATACAATTGACCAGAACATTTAAAGGCCTAAATACAATTACTGGTATTCCTTATTCACTTCACATACAGATAAAATACAATGATAGTAGCCTTAACACATCGTAAATATCAGATGAATCAAAGGATAAAATCCTAGAAAATTAACCTAAACCACAGTGGGATGTAAAAGGCTGGGGATGTAGCATTGAATGTATGTGTCCCCTGCATTATCCACCTAAGATTTCACATGGTCATCTCTGACACCAAGCACTTAGTGGTCATTAGTTTTTCGTCTGACATTTTATTTAAAGCACAAAACAAACAAGAACAGAGAATAAATAGAAAAAGGAAAGACTTTGTAAAAAGTACAGCTGGGGTTTTTACAGAAAGAGGACACCCACAGGTGAAGACCCGAGATTGTCCTCAAATACAATGGACGCTATCCAAGAGGGCTTTGTTCCTGGAAAGTGAGAGAGGGTCCACAGTCATAAAGTAATAGTGGTTGGAGGTGAAGAGAAAATCAGATGGAGATAAGAATATGCTAATACAGATATGCTTTACTTTTTCCTTTGAAGTTTAAGACCAGCGTTGTGCTGTTCCTTCACCCAGCCAGGATGTGTTTCACAAATGCTGTATAAAACAGAGACATGTTTATGATCTGAATGGTACTGCCCATTTGCGTGTGTGTGTGTGTGCTTTTACCTTCATAATTAATGCTGCCATTTCCATCTTCCTGTCCTGCCATGAGTTGTTCTACCTCTCCCTCTGTCATCTTCTCACCTGTAGTCCAACAACACAAATTCAGAATACGCACACACACACACACACACACACACACACACACTTGCACAATCACATCTTAAAACCTTATATGGCAGTCACAGCTTTACAAACATCTAAAAAAGAGTTCTTGTTAATGCACTGTAAAAAACAAAGCTATGACAGGTTTTTAAAACCCTAGAGATGTTAGTTTCTGTGTTGTGTAAACTCGAAAATTCTGTGCATTCTGGGTAAATTCTGGGTAAAATTCTGGGCAAGTTGCCTTTAATTTTGAAGTTGTCATAGCTGTCACTGTAGCCTGTAGCCTACATACGCAATGTACCGGTACACTATACAAACTATTACATGACAATGAAATGTATAAAGCTTTGTAATGTGCTCAGGCTAAAACGTATTATGGTCCACTGTTTGCCTGCTTCATGAAGCTTTAAAGTTTGAAGCTAATTAGTAGCCAATTATGTCAATTATGTGTACATTCTGTTTTGAGGAGGTTTTGGCTGCGGTAATCTTACCCAGTGTGGCAAGCACATGGCGAAGCTCTGCGCCCATGACTGTGCCATTGCCTTCCTTGTCAAAAACACGCAGCCCCTCCACAAAGTCCTCAAATGTGCCTCTGTCCTTTGACTTAGAGACATGCTGGAACATCGGCAGGAAAGTCTCAAAGTCGATAAGAGTGCTATTCATCTCTGCAGATAAAAAAATAAATAAATAAATAAAAAAAAATTTATTTAGCTACTCAGTTCTGGAAAATCCTGACAGTGTTCATCTGGACATTACCAACATACACAAAGTATTCAAAAAAGTTTGAAAGAAATAAGATTTTTATACAATATGATATTTTGGATTACATAAAAGTCCTAGTAGAGGATCATGGACATTGCTAAAGTCTATTTTAAACAAGAACACAAAAGAGGTCATTTAACAAGGCCATCTCATTAAACAGCTAGGACTTTGTACTTGACAAGCTGAGGAAGACCTTGAGGTTAAATGACAGGCTGGAGGTCACTGTTAATGTAGCCTACCTTCAGGTTTAGGTCTGCCCAGCACTTTCATGACTTCTGCGTTGGTAGGATTCTGACCCAATGCCCTCATGACATCACCACACTGAGCATATGAGATCTTCATTTCACCTTTAGCGGTTCGGTCAAACAGCATAAAGGCCTCCTTGAACTCTGTGGACATACAGAAAAACCCCCCCAGCCCCCAGTCAGTTCGGAAAAATATGAATAACATCTAAAAACATAGTTTTAAATGAACATGATTTTGGATTTTCAGATTAGCATTCTGTGGAACTTACCATCAATCTGATCAGCATTAAACTCAATCTGGAAAAAAAAAATTCAAACCATTGAAAAAAACTAATCATGGCAATGTATATTCATCTACAAAAAAACATTGTAAAACCATTTAAGTAGGCCTACTGCAGTTTGGCAATACCTTCAAAGTACATTACTGTCTTCAGTGTCAAGACCTAAACACAAAACCCGCGACAATGGAAAAACCTTTCTTCTGAGAGAGTGCCCTGAATATGTCACAGTTGGTGTATTTCAGTATAAAATTGGGCTGCTCATCACTGGAGACGGCAAAAGAAGTACAAACATTCTTTCCAACTGTGTTCATGTGTGACATTCAAGGGCAGTCTTTGGGTTCTCTCCCTGCTGCTCTCTCAGTTCCTGGTAAATTCCTCTGAGCCCACCCTACCTACTACACACCCATCCACACACACACACATACACATATACACAGGAGATGGTTTAAGGTCATTTTTTTTGCCAAGGTCAGCTGTGGCAAGCAGTTGCATACCACCCACATGTCGTCTAAGAATAACTGTTGCATGTTTCAGGAGTGTGGGGAATTAGGGTGATACCCTACACTTTACCCTCTGTCCCGAAGGACAGTGCTTAAGACTGTGCTGAGTGAGAGAAGAATGCAAAGCTCTAACTGGGGATCCTTCGGGAAGGCGTAAAAGGAAAGGCTGTTCTTACAGTATCTCATCACTGCCCTTTGGAGTATGATGTACTTGAGTCAGTTTGTTTGTACCACACAATCACAGGGCATGAGACAAATATCTGGAAAAACAAACTCTCACAGGACCAGTCCCAAGGCTAACAGTAAACCCTAGGGCTTACACAAGTGCTTGACTGTGTGCAATCTAAGGAAAATGTTCCTGACCACATAAGCACAGAGAAAAGACAATGTCTTCATAAAAACTAAAACCTGATATAGCCCTATCGGCAAGCAGAATTTCATCAATCCAGTCCAAGCCTAAACATGATTACTCTTTCTCTGTGAGTGGTGTGAGCTGAGCGACAGTCAGGCCCGGTGCCAAGCCTTGACTATAAGTCTGTCAACTCACAAGTGGAGATTAACTTGGCACCAACAAAGTATGTGCAGTGAGATGCATTTCATTCTACTTGCTCACCAACCTCTGTGAACCAGACGTCACATATCATATATTCAGAATTGGGATGTCATCTCCTTTGCTGTTTGACTAGCCGGTAATTCAGTGAGAGACTGTCAATATTAGAATGGCGAGTGAGATCACATCCTTTCTGCCAGTGTAGTCATGTAAGTGAATTTTTCTGTCAACTAGCCATATTGTATAATTTAGATTCAGATACCTAAAGAGACACACTAAACAAATTAATAGCGGTAAAATCCACCAATTAACAGTGACAAAAAAATATAATTTAAAGAACAACCAAATGGAACCACTAGAACTTCATCAATATAGATGCTACCTTCTGACATTCTGTGTGCCATTTTAGTATGTTTAGAGAGATATTTACAGATAATTGCAAGTGAAAATACTTCAGTCATCAACAAAGCAAAGCATGCACTCCATCACCAGCATAGTCCCAACCAAACACAGCTTAGGATGTGACACTCACAGCGACACTCTTGGGGTCAAACTCCGGCTCCTTGGGCTTCTCTGGCTCCTCGGGTGCGGGGGCAGGCTTGGGTGCCTCCTTCTTGGGCTCAGCTTTCTTGGGGGCCATTGGCTTGAACAGGTAACTGTAGGAGAGAGAAGCTAGTGTATGTGACAGAGACAGGGGGAGGCTGAGGAATGAAGCGCAAAGTGAGGAAGACCGAGCAGAGTTTTATACTGTCCATCAGCTGCCCCTCTGGAGGGTAGGGGGGTTAGTCCATCAGTGGGAGCCTTAAAAGGCCAGGAAGCAGAGGGTCATGAGTGATGGGGAGCCTCTGGCCTTTGGGCAGTACCCCTTAATACAAACACACACACACTCACTTACACGCAAAGAGATAAACAGTCACTGTGTAAACATACAAATTCACTTGTTTAAAGGACAAACCAGATTCTCATTACTTGATCATATATGCCGTGTGAAAATCAGAAGTGTATCAAAACTCTCTTGTAACAATTGTATACATTCATTTTCAAAATTCTCTGTAGTGAGGTGAAGCAATATGCCATTGGATTATTCAGAGTGTGGAAAATGCCTCTCACTAATTAAGGAGGTGCAGGACAATGCACCAGAGGCTGGACCAGGGGTGGGTGAGTATCTTTTTATAGACACTTGTTTTAAATCTTCAGGCCCTCCTCCATGCCAGGCTAGTCTGATCTGTCCCTATCTGTAACCCCCTACCACCCAAAGTCCTGTTGGACAATATGCACTTGGGGAGTTTAAGGGGCTGACATGGGTACAGATTGGGAGAGAGTGTGATGGCATCTATGCATTTAGCGCTCAGAGTTTTTCTAAGGTTAAACAGGGATTCCATTAAAGAGTAGTGTGGAGTTTGGCCTTGACCTTCCAAAGAGTCCCCCATTAAATTATACATTTTAGACAATCAAAACATTTTACCAATACATCACACCAGTAGTTGTCCTTGATTAAGAAAAAAAACAATGTGTGTGTGTGCGTGTGTGTGTTTGAAAGTGATTGTCTCTCATGGCTGCTCTTTCAGCCTACTTTTCAGACCTTCTCTAAATATTCAGCTTTGACAACTACTTTTCAGACCTTCTCCAAATATTCACCTTTGGCAGCGACTCAGAAATGTCCATGAGCAGCAACAATGATACATAACATTGGGGACTCCTCACAATAAGCATCTAGAACATACAAAAGGCTTATCTCCGAGGTTACATGGTCAAGGCCATGAATGGCATGAGTGTCTACATATAGCAGCCTACTTTATTATGTGTGCTTTTAGGATGTTGTAAAGCTCTTGTCAAACTGAGAAGTTCCTCTCTGTGCTCTCCTCCCGCCGCTCATTTAAATGTTGGCAAAAATAATAGCACTGTCATTACTTTGTGTCTTGGTGCAAACACTAAGCCCAGGGCAACTGTTTTCTGCTTTGTTAACCCTGACCGCTGTTTCTTTCAAGGCTTCTGATCCCTCACCCTCCTAAAACAGTTTAACAAGGAGCCCCCCAGCCACCTGTTGCCCTGGCCAGACCAGCCTTCCTCTTTACCCTCACAACACCCAGACAAACTCTCGCCAACAGACAACTGGCCACTCCTCCTGGAACATTCCAGAGGAAGATCCATCTCTCAATCTTTTCTCCGTTAGCAACAGCACTTGGTCTTGACATACATACAACAGAACCGCAGGAACAACTGGAAACATTCACAGCCAAAATAAAGACTGTCACCACAAAGGTGTGAAGTACCATCTGTCATCACCATTATTATCTCTCTTAGCACTGTAGCAATACTACAGTCAACGAAATAGCAGCTGTCTTCGGAGCAGGTCTTAAGAGCCATCCACACCGGGAATGACCATTACAAAAGACAACTGTAATAATACTAGTTTCACCACATAATAATAAATATTATTCCTAAAATTCGAGGGATTTTAGTGCCCGCCTCCAGCTTTTTGTCTCTTTCCCCTGGCTCCTCACAGGTATGCTATGATCTATATTATTGTTATAACAGCCAACAGCATGTGGTGTGGTCTTTGCCACCTATATTAATTATAGCAGTTTGTTGTTGTTATAATTCCTGTGTTCCAATACATATCTTTTCTCATGCGTAGATACTTTTTGTCAAACTGAAAAACTCGAAAAACTCACCGATTGATTGCCCAGCAAAGATTTGGTTAGAGGACACCTGTAAGATAATGGAGAGATCCCTGACTGTGCTGGAGGGAAATGTGAGTGCTGGAAGCACTACGGTAGGTGGTGATCCTCTGGCTTGGGAAAGAGGATTATGTCATGGATTTTGCCAAATTTTCAGGGATTCAAAACACAGGGATTTTCTGGGATTCAAGACACTTTGATGTCAGCATGACAGGCATAGTAATCACTATACACAGTATGTCCCTTGCAGCCTGGTCAAACAGAAGAAAGACCTTCATGAACAGACTTCAGTGAACAAAACTCCTTCAGGACCAAGTGTCTTGGGTTAATGCCTGTAGACGGCTGTCTGATTCCGTCTTAAGTCCTTCATATAATTCCTTCTGTAACAGAGACATACTGCAAAACACTGTGCAATCCCTGACGCCTTGTGCTGACCTACCACCATCGACCTTACGTCCTGGGTTGCTCCCACTTAGCCTGCTATTTCTCAAGCTTGTTTTACTCGTGTGAAGACCCTCGTTCAAGACTTAATTAGATGCACAACCTCTCCAGTGTCTGTTCCGCTGACAAGGGTGCAAATCCTGGAGGGCTTTCTCCTGATCCTCCTGACGAATGTGGCAGAAGGAGGGTGGTGGGAGCCCCCTTTAAATTGAGCCATGGCTATAGTGGAAAGTTAAATGTAAGGTGTGTGTGTGTTTGGGGGGGAGGGGGGTTCAGAGGGAAGGAAAGAGGGAAGGAGAGAAGTAAAGGAAAGAAAGCATGGGCCAAGAAGAGGGAGGTAAAGGCACTGAAACAGAAGCACTGAGACAGTGACTAAGAGAAGTGTGAAAAAGGGAAAATAGATGGGGTGAGAGAGCAATGGAGAAGGAAGGGAGAGAGAGAGAGAGTGAAGGAGCGCAAGAATAAAATGGAGACCTGATCCCATGTTGCTACTGCAATTTCATCTGGACTCTGTTCACCAGCACTGTCTGCACTGCTCTGGCCCGCAGACACTAAGATGGAAATGTGTTAAGTCTCCCGTCGGGATCAAGATCAAGACCAAGATCAACTTTCTTCCTTCTCTCATCTCCTCATCACCACAGAGTCCTTTGTGCTCTGGCACTCACACGTTCCAGCTCCCCCTGCAAGGCCTTGTCACCAGGATTCCTCCCAGTTAGCCCTCCATAATGGATGTGCACTTTGGCCTCTGTCCTCCCCGCCATCTTAGGGCCTCTCTGCTCTGACAGCCACAGATGAGGCTGGCCACTTAGTTGCAAGGACAAAGACGAGATATTATGTCTCAGTTGTAAACACACAGGGAGACTAGATTAGTTTGATGATTTATTTCCCTCTTTAAACCTGCATACAGCGTCTTAAAAGTCCCATATGCACAAGTTACAAGCTTAATACCCTATCACACAGAAACCCATCCCTTTAAATTTAATTTACTTGGAAATGTTGGAAATTTTAAATGTAACACCAGTGGGTTTCAACTTTCAATGGGTTCAAAATGATACAAGGCTTGTCATTGTATTTTGCATTATGTGTGCCTTGCTGTTACTTACTATTTCATTCTAATGTAATTTCTCCAAAATGACATGTAGAGGAAGTTTCAGAACAGATACAGAGGTAAGGTACAGGTGTAAACAGAGGATTATATATTTGTTTACCTTTGTATGCCTTTGTCACTCCTTCACACAAATGTACAATATTTTTTGTAAAAAAAACAGATTCACTTTAATTTTATGACTTTCAATCAATAGAATGGATAATGTCTCGTACTCTTAAGCAGCCTTCTCACTCTGTGGATTAGCCTACATACAGTATCTGCTCTAATAGTGCTCATCAAAATCTTTAGTGCCCTCTTCTGGTTCAGTTTTATTACAGGTTCTCTTAAAATACTGATGACTGAAAAAAACAGAAGAAATTTCTTAAATGCTTTTAATGTTTTCAATTATTCAGGACATTTAGATACAGGTGGAAAATGCATAGAGACTTAACATCTGAATTTAATCAGAATTAAATGTACTGCTTAATACTACTTACTCATACTCTTCCAAACACATGAGGGCAGTGTAGTTCTAAAAGACAAAGTTGGTCTTGCAAAGTTGGTCAATTGCAAGGCCCAGTTTTTCAAAATTCTAATCTCAGATTTGAAAATCGGAAATTGAATTGGATTTAAAAATCCAAAAATATATTATCTGTGATTAGGGACCAGGTGTTCAAAGGGGATCCTTGAGTACACATAGCAAACTACTGGATTTCCAAATCAAGAACACTTTAAACTGGATTATACTATTGACATCAGGTTGGCTCATAGTCCACGTGTATGCAACAGATTGTTATTGTTGTTATTATGGGTCTGCCAATGACTTTAGCAGTGACATAAGTGACATAAAACAATAAATATTATCTCCAAAATGAACATACTAGAAAACCTGACCTAACCTACAGTAACCAAGGGGGACTACAGAGCAGATTTTGGACATGCCTTGCAAAAAATGGATTGACTTGCGAGAAAATGATTTTCCTTCTAAAGGCTTATGGTTTATAATGAGGCTCTCTTAAAAATAGCTCTTTCAAGTGTTTGCTAGTGGCAACATGCCCGTGCCCGAGCAGTTTTGTGGCGCCAGCCATGTCGCTCCCAGCATTCATCAGTCTGGGGAACTCAGGGTTACCCTCTCCTCTACTGTAAGGGAATCTGTTCCTCATTCATGGAAGGACCGGAGGAAAGGGCTGGGTTTGTTTATGCTCAGCTCCTCTGCACTAACTGCAGTGCTGTGATACAGAGAGGGGATGCAATTCCCAGCCCAACCCCACATTGATCCCCATGATTACTATCTGCCTATCATATCACTGAACACCTGCCTACACCCACAAAGACAGATACATACCAGGAACATACATTTATCAGAAACCCCTAACTAAACAAACACACTGGTGTGAAAGTAAACATAATTCACACATGCTCTTTTATCTATACATAAACACACACACATAATGTTAACACACAGACAGGCATGCACACACACATACACACACACACACACACACACACACACACACACACACACACATACATTCACCGGCTTAAACCCAAGAAATGGACACCAGCTAGGTTTGGGAGCTGATCCAGCCCCGGACATATCAAACTGACTCATCGGCTTCAGTGTCATCGTGCTGAACTTCCCCCAAAGGGTTCTACAACCAGGTGTTACACCACAGAAACAGTTGCTATGCATCCTAGGCACATACAGAACATTCCAATATGTCTCCTCAATCCAGGATAGCTGATATTCTATGTATGTCGTGTATTTCTGTGATAATTTAATTTGTAAATGATTTGTGAATATGAATACATATACATGATATTATGTGAATGTATGTCTGTCTTTGTAAAGCACATTGAACTGCCTACTTTGTGTATGAAATGCGCTATATAAATAAACTTGCCTTGCCTAATCTTTCTATTAAGTTATCCAAAAAAATACATGATATTTTGCATTTGCGGTTCGTTTCGGTGCAATACCAAACACAACCAGCAGGTTGCACTAGAATGATGATAATAACATGGAGATGAACAGGTGTTTAAAACCGGTGCTTGATTTGTGAATGAAAATGTTCTAGTTAGAAATAATTTTACTGTTGTCATATTAGATTGTTACTAATCTCACTGTGGAACACCCACCCTAACACACCTAAATTATTGTTTTTGAATCTTCTATTGGTTTGGCAGTGACACATGCATGTGAAATTTCAGTTTTAAGTCAGATTTAGGCCCTATAACCTATATTTTGACTCATTAGATTCTCTAAACCTCAACATTTTGTATTACTGGGTGACATCTGAGAAGAGCCCATTTTGTCTGCCTACTTTCCCTCCTCAGTCATCCAGCAGCATAGCAACCCTGAGTCCTGGCACCTTAGATGAAACTCACAGCAAGCTTCTGTACCAGTCTCATGACTAAGTGAGGCCATCACTGATTGACAAGCAGCCAACAGCAGTCTAGAGCAATCCACTGCTCAATATCATCCTTCTGTTGCTGTGGTAAAGAGGCATCGGAGAGGCATCGAAACAACTATGATAAAAGGTTTTTATTGTTGCCATACACACTGTGTACAAAATACAGTCATGTACGGTCTCCTGTCTGCTCCTATACCAGTATATTTATGGGAAGCTGTTTTTGGAGAGTTAAGACTAAATTGTAAGAGAGTTATTACAGTTAAAGTTATGTGAGTATGTTGGTGCATTTGTGTAATGTAATAAATGTAATAATCTGTGTATAATTTAGTGTCACCATGCAAGTGTGTACATATGTCTAAAACCTTACCAAGGACATTGAAGTGGTAGTAGAACTGGCCCTAGCATCTATCCTACTTATCATGCCGCCAACCACAATTAGCTAACAGTTAATGGCATTCCAAGCTTATATAAACAACCAGATACACTTTAAACTGTGGACTTTTCTCAGCATGGACTGTCCAGCAGACACAGATGATGAAATGTGCCAGAAACGAGTGTTAGGGCCACTCCAGAGAAGAGCGGAACCAGGTCCGTCCCTGCTCTCTGCTCTCAGAGATTGGCAGGTGTCACTGACACATTAGAGAGAACCCGCCCCCCTATGTCCTTCTGAGAAACAGCATGTGCCCACTGCGGAGGGAAATGGCAGCATCATCAGCCATGGTGATAGTGGCTGATGGGATAGTATTACACCTCAGCTGCTCCTGCTGCTGTTGGATCTGCCTGAGGAGCATTGCTATGTTCTGGCACAGAGGAAGAAAGACAAGGAGAAGGAGAGAGTGACAGAGAAGGAGAAGAATGAATGAAAAAATGAATAAATGAAGAGGGTGGGAAAGAAATAAAGAGGAAGGATAAAAGAGATATGCAAAAGAGAAAGGAAAGGGTTGGAAAAAAGGTTTTGGTTTTGATTTGTTTGTGAATAATAAAGAAATAAAGATAGGAATAAAATGTACAATTCTCTTACAAAATGCATTTTTAATTGTACTTTTGTACTTATAATTGTACTTTTAATTAATCTAAGTAAGACATGTTCAGTTTCCTATTCTTTAATGCCAGACAATAAAGCTGGTCTAATAGATTCTTACTGTATACATTTGCGGATTTTCTTTAACATGAAAAGACAAGAAATTTACTTAGAGAAGGATATATATGCGCGTGTGTGAGAGAAAGGTATTGACACAATTTGGAGATTTATAGATGTGCAGTGGATCAACTGCCCACTCACTGTCCTCTGTATTGAGTCACCAAGCCCTTCCAGAGAATAACAAATTCTCTCTGCAACAGAGCACTCTGAATCAAGAGTTTCATCACCTCAGGTTCAAATGTTCAGCAAATGGGTGTGTCCATGTATTTACATGTATTTGGATGGTGACGATGATGATGATAATGATGATGATTTAATAACATGTGTCTGTAATTAATCTGGTTTATTTAGGTCATGAAAGTCAAAATAGCTATTTGGACACCAAGGCGTTTCAAAAAGTCCAAAAGTCTTCTTAACTTAATCTCTGTCCAAACATTAAGTTTGAGTCCTCGTAAATAACAGCTTATGAGCTGTTGGGTGCACTGATAGCCTACACACACACCGCAGGTGTTTGAACGATCTGACTGGCGGTGTCATTCTCAGCACTTAACACGAACCAATGCGGCTATAGGCCTACTCAAAAGAAATACCTCCAATATTGTGGTCAATGTAGGCTATCCCAAATAAGACGTGTATGAATCTAAAAATCAAATATTTGACCAATAATTTATGGCGATTGGTCTGTGGTCTTCGCCCCCCTACTTCTCAAATAATTTCGGGGAAAAAACGTTACAAACAAGGCGAATTTTGTCATGCAGTTACTAAAGTCTCACAATTTATTGTTAAATAACCGAAATTAGATGGCTTTAGTAAGCCTGTGTAGGCTACCTTGTCGCCAAAAAGGTCCTTGAGGTTCAGATACATGCTCACATGTCAGCAGTAGGCAACGGGACATTTTCACACTCCACGTGTTGTTTTCAACCTGTAAGAAAGTGAAAACTGCATCTATTTACATTTGTTGCTCTGCAAACTATAGCGTAACTAGCCTACTTTCCAATATTGGCTAACGAAAAACAACATGCAAAATCATCCCGACAAATAACAAAATATGTTAGACTAGGCATAGATTGGCAAACGTTAGCTGTCGGGTAACAATACCATTCTCTTTGCTTGTGGTTAAAAAAAATGCTTAGTGGTGAACCCTCATAGGTTTGGACGAAGTGATGATCCAGACCCTACCTGTGATATCAGGTTTCATTCAAGACGCTCATGCGTAAGCAACAGCTGTACTGCTGCTGGGACCGACCGTGAGAGGGGGGAAAAGTTCCCAGCGACAGCTTGAAAGAAGACCTACCACCCGGCTAACTTCTGGGTTCTTAGGAAAACTCTTTTTTGACTGGACAAGGTAAGAGACAGCAAGTTCACCGTCTGTGGTGTGGTGTGTCCGCTCTGTGGTAGTCCCGAGCCAAAAGCATGCGTTGTGTGTGTGTGTGGACGGCAAGAGTAGGCTACTTGAGTAACGTTAGTTAAGCAGGGGGTCTTCGGTTCTTGAACTTCACGTCTCATTGCATAGCCTCCACAGTTCGAGGACTGACAAAATAAAGGCCTACTTTTCTTAAAGGAGAAATTTGCTTTTGAAAAATTATTATTTATGGAACACCTGCACAGTTGTCAGTTCAACAACTCAGATCCACCTCAAACAATCCATTGGCCTTAGATTTATTTGTTCAACATCATGAGTCAACAGAACTGAATGGGGACTTCTAAGTTGGCCACTATCAAGTTTGATTGGGTCTCTGTTTTCTACCCCTTACATTCTGAGGTTGCTTAAATATAAATAATATCATGACCTAACTATAGTTGCTGTTGGTCATGAATATAGGTATATGGAATAGGTTATGACTGTAAATAAAGAGATTGTGACATTGATGGATTTCAGCAAGCTGGTGTAATAGGCCAATTGCTAATGAACATCTCAGTCTCCAGTGGGAATTGTGTTCAGACAACTGCTAACCACTTGAACATGATTATTTAGGCTAATTCAACATATCTGCATGGTGTAAACACAAGGAGTGCATCTTTACAGAAACAAGGCACTCACATAGGGTCAACTAGAAGTTGCATAAGACTGCTTTAACCTGAATCAAATGCTGAAAGTACATGAGCCTATTTCAGCCAGCTGAAAGTAGACTGTGGGAACAAATACAAAATTATCATTTGCAATAATTATTTAGAATATCTAAGAAATTAGAAATTGTACTCTAACTAGGCCTATATAGTCAGTAACCAGAATATGATTGTCATTGTTGAACAGAAGACTATTCACGTATGCTTTGTTTGGCATCATTCTTTTTCCTTTTATTTATCTATTGTTAATTTAGTGTAAAGAAAAATGACTGCATATTTATTTTTGTAATTCTTAAACATATTTTATTTTGCAGATGCAGCTTTTTACCAGAATTATTTATCATGTAGGATAACCTGTGAAAATATAGCCTACTAAAATAATCCAATTAACCCTTGATATATGCAGATTAATGGAAAATATTGATGATTGCTGTTAGGATGGTGATGGTAAAACAAATCATTAATAACTGTGTGCTACAGAATTAATGACAATACTGTTTACAATCTGGTCATTGGGAAGTATTATATATGTGTGTGTGTGTGTGTGTGTGTGTGTGTGTTTTGTGATCGTTTGGAATAGGCTGCTATCATTCATTGTGGTGTGGAATGCTCTGACATGCAAAGTACATAAATAGTAGAGTGAATCCTTCCCCTCTGTCTCCCCTCTGTCTAACTGAGTCTTGGACTGTCAACTCTTTGGATCTTCATCTGTCAGATCCTGTCCAATGAAATGGGGAATGCCCTTTGATCTGGCCGCTTCAGACGACATCAGAATTACTCAGCCGCCATCACCACCTCTGGCGGCTCCCTCTGTTTATTTTGCATTTGGCATCTGGAACTGAATTGTGTGACAGTGACACACACATGTGTGCGCACATACACACACATTCAGAGTGAGAGAAATGAGCTGAGGTTGAGAGAAATGAGGTTGTGATGTTCAGATCAGATCAGTTCATAAGATGTTAAGAACATACATTTATATGTTAAGACAGAATCTCTAAGGCATTGGAGTACAAGAGCTAGTGACAATCATTAAACACATAATTTGCAAAGAGTCAGACTGATAAGACATGCAACAAGACTGTCTGACAGCCAGACAGTGGCTGAGTGGCTGATATAGCGGTTAGCAGCATCATGTTCTCTCTAGTGCAAATGTAAACTAAGTGTATCTGGCTCTGCATCTTTATACATCATAAGCCTATTCTGAGATGTGTGTGTGTGCGTGTGTGTGTGTGTGTGTGTGTGTGTGTGTGTGTGTGTGTGCGTGTGGGTGTGTGTGTGTGTGTGTGAGCGTGCGTGCATGTCTGTGGTGCTTGGTTATGTGAACCTGCTACGTTCGCATAAGTTGTATGTGTACATGTGTGTATTAAGCTCATTCCTATCTGCTTGGGGTTTTGTGTTGTCAGCGGGGGAGGCATAGGCTGCACATCAACACGCACTTTAATCATACTCATATGTCATGTTATTAAGTTGCTGCCCTTACTGGTTATCCAAAATTTGTGTGTGTTAAAGGAGCAATAGTGGACTGTTTTACAATGTCCTTAAAATAATTTTCGCAATAAAACCATAATTTAGTTTGGCAAAAGACGGACACTACAATATTCTTGCTAGAGTATAGTGCATAGTGCTTTTATGACCTCACATGGCAGTGAAATTTCATTACATTTAAAAAGTAATTGAACAAATGTATTATAATGAGATACATTAAGGACAAATTTTGAAGGAAAGGTTCCTTACTTTTATTGGTTTAGAATCTAGGATTGTGTTGCTAGTAGTGTGTTGATTTTTTTTTTAAACATTCCCATCTATACCTGTTTACTGAGAAATATCAATATTTATAGAGTTGATGGCTTCATCTCAAGACTGTCCACAGGGACCAAGTTGAGAAGGATCCTGTTTGCTTATAAGCCTGTCTGGGCCTCCTCAGCCTAAACCAGATACTCAGGCAACTCACTGAGAGAAGGAAGGGGTGCGAGAGGTACCTCCCCTCCATCCCAACCACTCCATCCATGTTCCAAAAACCCTCTCACACATGATATTCCCCCATACACACACACGCACACACACACACACACACACACACACACGTCTCTATCCCCACCCAATCTTGTCCTCTGAGATGCTCATTAGTGGCAAAGATAGGGCAGTGGCCCTGTGCTCGTATTAGTACCTGTCAGCAAATGATACCCCCCTCCCTCCCTCCTTGTATGCCCAAGGGCTTAGGACAAGACTTGTGACATACCGCCACTACCAATGATGGCTGTCCAGCCAGAAAACCAGCCGTGACTAGAGCCGTGCTGTCAAGGCGCTGCAAGAGAAGGGCACCCTTCATGGAGCCAACTTGACACGACCTGACCTGACCCCAGTCGATGGTCTGGTTCTATTCATAAAGGCAATACTGCTTCTGGGGAAATTCATAGACAATCAACAATACATGCACTGTTGAAAAGGCTACATCCCCTCTGCGTGTCTTTTTTCTGCTATGTGATTACTTGGGACTGCGTGGCTCTGGGATGTTTGTGACATTTACAAGCATGCAGGCCCCTCTCTTTGATGGATGTCTCTTTGAGGCATGTGTTTGGGAACTGTTGCCTGTTTTTGAGGAGCGACTTCTCATCTGCCTGTGCTTCTGGAAACAGGACAGACAACAATCTGTTGCCCTTTGCTCTTGTGCATGAGCCACTCTCAACCTCTATTACTCTATCTGTCTCTCTCTCAGACAATGAGAATTGAGAAAACCTCTCTTACTCTGTCTGTCTCTCTCTCTCAGAAAATGAGAATTGAGAAAACCTCTCTTACTCTGTCTCTCTCTCTCTCAGAAAATGAGAATTGAGAAAACCTCTCTTACTCTGTCTCTCTCTCTCAGAAAATGAGAATTGAGAAAACCTCTCTTACTCTGTCTCTCTCTCAGAAAATGAGAATTGAGAAAACCTCTCTTACTCTGTCTCTCTCTCTCTCTCAGAAAATGAGAATTGAGAAAACCTCTCTTATTCTGTCTGTCTCTCTCTCTCTCTCAGAAAATGAGAATTGAGAAAACCTCTCTTACTCTG
>JAGFZM010000478.1:197441-235784 GCA_017657215.1 Limnothrissa miodon | reverse complement strand
TCTCTCTCTCAGAAAATGAGAATTGAGAAAACCTCTCTTACTCTGTCTGTCTCTCTCTCTCTCAGACAATGAGAATGAGAGACTGATGCATTGCTGGGGGTCCAAGAGTGATAGCAGATGGAGAGGTGTTTGCCAGCCGGCAGAAGATTGCATACACCCGACCATGGTGTCTCAGTTTGTCTGTCTATAAATGATCTTACTCAACAAGGAAGTGTACTGTAATCAGTGTTATTTGCCATTACAACAAAGGAAAATATAGCTTCCTAATTGTTGGACTGAGCTTGGAGTCAACAGCAACTTTGCTGTTATGGAACTGCCAGTGCAGTCCTAATGACTAACCGTACTCACACACATTTTTAATGCACAAATAATATTAATAACAAACCATATCACTGCACCGTTTAGACCAGTGACTTTATATTCCTCTGCCTGCCTTGACTGTGGCATCAGTGTCAGAGGGTTTGGAAGGGTGTGCGTAAACATGCAATCAACGTGTGATCATGCTGTGACACTGTCACGTAAGTGTGAGCAGGAACACCTCTCACTGGTGTTGTCCAGCCCTGTGTCCTGAGGCTTGATTGAGCCATCAGAGCAGCATGGTGTTGGGCAGATAAAGCAGTGACCGAGCAGTCACCATGCATCTTGCAGGATTCAACGAGTGGGAGGTCACATCTCAGGAGGTCACATCTCAGAAAGGACAAGTGTATTCCCAACAAGGTGTTTGCACTCTGAGCTTGAACTCTTGCCTCTCTGAGTTTGAAAGTAGGCCTATTCAGAAGTTCTTAATGCTTTTGCATTTAGTTATGATGCTGCAAAGAATGCCAGGAAATATATATATATGTACCATCTAGTAAAATTAAATGTAGATTAATTTAGGAAAAAATAATTGTTGGACTTGAAAACAAAACTAAATCCAAATAATTACATGCTTTGTAAATAATAAATCTCAATTTCTGTAATATTTATATTTAACATGGGAGAACCTAATTTTAATTTAGGTGTATGTCAGAAGCAAGGAAAAGACATAAATGAGCGCTAACACAATCAGAGTCTCTGTTTGACAGTCCACTACAATCCATGTCGCCATGAATTTGTTTATTTATGGTTGTGAACTCATTTCGGTGCTGAACCTTGGCATCTTGTTGAGTGTGGATTGGCGACTGAACTCACAGCATTAATCAGCTGCAACATGTTTGGCATTAAGGTGGGAGCAGAGGCAATAAGTGGTCCTCTGAAATTCTTTCAAAATTTTATGTAGTGTTATAAAACTATAAAAAAAAATCTCCCACTGTGAGGCAAATATCAAGTGTCCAGATTCTGCATTGCTAAAGCAGTTTCTTTGTGACCACTCTATAAATCTTTGCCTTTACTGTATGGAGACAGTACAGGTTAGAGTGATAGGAGGTGAAGGACAAAGAGGGAGAGAGAGGGAGAGAGAGAGAGAGAGAGAGAGAGAGAGAGAAAGAAACATAGTCGGTCAAGGTCAGGGACAGACTATTAAATATCTGAGTTGATTTTTAATCCAATGGATTGAATGATTTTGTAGTGTATTGTTCAGTTCTGTGAGTCATGATCAACTTGTTGATTACAGAAGAACCCCCCCCCTCGAGTAGCCAGCGTTACCTACTTTGTTCTGTGATGTTGCAATTAGTGTATTGGCTGTCTTATGTAAGATAGCAGAGATATATGAATCTCTGTGTGTGTGTGTGTGTGTGTGTGTGTGTGTGTGTGTGTGCTGCATGTGGCTGGCTGAGCGTGTGCGCGGTGTGACTGAGTGGCAGGGTGTTGAAGTGACCGCAGACAAGTATGAGCTACATTTCTGAGAGCCGAGCAAAGGACTGGGAGGAACCAAACCAATGATGAGTAGGGAAGCAGTTGAGTGAGGCTGCTGCCACAGCCAAACCTTGGGCCCTTCGCTGGCCTCAGTGTGGCGCGGCCCGCTCCTTATCAGAGCGATAAGTGGGCCTCTGACATGCTGCTGATGGATGGCAACCAGTAGGCCTCTTGTCCTGCTGTATTTCCTATCTGACACAGTACAGGCCGACCACGTAAGTGCACATCCTCTTCCTGCAGTCCCCCTCGCACTCAGGAGAGAGGGAGTGTGGGCACTTTTACGTGTTTGTGTGTGCGCATCTTTGTGTGTGTGTCTGTCTGTGTTTAAGTGAAGACCGAGTTATACAAGTTGACGGAGTTGTGTGTTTCTCTTGTTATCCCGTCAGCTCTAGTAGCCCTTGTCTGTTTGTGTGTTTGTGTGTGTGTGTGTGTGCATATCCTTTGATGTATGTACATATATGTAATATATGTTTGAAAGTACATTGTATAGATACAGTGTGTTCATACTGTGTGTATGCAGGCTTGTGTGTGTGTGTGAGCGTACGTTTGTGAAAGTCTCGATGCCTTCATATCGAGGAGGTGCAAGGTGCGTGCAGAGTGCGTCCTGTCAATCCCAGGGAGTGTGGCTGTCATGTAAGGGCCGTTTAAATCCCTCACACTCTCCTGAATGGCGTGGCACAGTTTAAAACTGTCCTCCGCTGACGCCGGGGCATTCGGAGTGATATCCGATGGGCTCATTCAACGGGTGCACTGAGCTCCTGAACCTCTCACAGTCTCACATGAAGAGCAATATTCTTAGGCTGCATTCCTTCGTTCCTCTGCGGCCCTGCAAAATGCGCTGCTTCTTGCATGCTTGGATAATATTTCGCATGGGAGAGAGCAACCAACCAGAGTCACCCCCAACCCCCTCACACACACACACACACACACACAAACACACACATACACAGACACATAACACAGACTTTGATGTGTCTGACAAATGCATGTGACTAACTCATGCATGTAGATATAGATCATAGTTCAAATCCATACATTCAAATTGGTGTCTATGTCAAAATATGCCAGCCAGAATGTCAAACTGGCAGGTGGGCACCTGTTTGAGGGCACCTGTTGGGTGCCAACCTCAAGCATGCCCAAGTCAGCTGTCCTGACACCCCAAACCCCTGTGTCTCGTGTCAGGATAGTTTGAGCCACACACACACACACACACACACACACACACACACACACACACACACATCTGTGATGTACCTCACCCCAGTGGATGAGCCCTGGAAAGCGAATAGGAATGTGAGGACTTTAGTACTGTACTCATGAAGGCTGGGGTTATTTTTATATCCGTATGGAAGTGCAGTATATTGTTATAAATATCAAAGATAAGTAGACATGGATGTTGGGGTTATCATTTTGCAGTAGGGCTTTTTAAAGGCCCATCCAAATCAAGAAGGATTTTTGCTTGCGAAATTCGCAAATCAAAAATGTTGCATTTTGATGTGAACAGACTCATTAAAACATGATGTGTTTTTGAATCCGCAAAATTTGTGCAAAAATCCACATGGAATATCAGCCTTTTAAAGAGTTGTTTTACGAAGTTCACCTAGTTGATCATTACATATACCAATCCTGCTCATTATTACACATGCCAGTCCTGTCTTATATTCTGATGACACAGTAGGAAGCATCCCTTGTCATATGTTTTCTTCATTGTACTCTTTTATTGGAACACAGTCACAAGTAATTATCTAAGAATTTGAGTAGTAAAAATAGTTTTCTTTCCCAGACAGACTGTATCGTGTTCTATGCCATGTCTCTTTAATTTCACTCTGATAATAAAAGATGTACCATCGTTAAAAAGGAATGTCAAAGTTTGTCATGGGGTTCATGCTTCTCTGTCTAAGATTATCTCTTGACCATCTGGCAAGGACCTGTCTGAAATCAGGGTGTGGAGGTGTGTAATTCACCCACACATCAAAGTGAACAGTGTGGTTGGGTTGACACCCGACTCCTTCAGGCAGATTGCTCAGCACAATGTCAGCAACAGATGAATCGGCGCATTAACATACAGGATACTATAGCAGACAAGCTGGTGTGTTGTGTGTGGTGAGTGTATTGTGTGGCTACTGGTGAGTTTAGGCAGGTATCATTCTGGCTCCGCCTGACCCTGTAGAAGTGTCTTTGAGCAGGGCGGTAAACCCTAAACTGCCCAGTGTGCATGATCAGTTTAGCCTTGCATGGCATCTCTGTCATCTGTGTATGTGTGAATGAGTGAAGGTGTAAACTCTAAAATGGTTTGAGTGCCCAGAGTAGTGGAAAAGTGCTACATAAATTCAGTCCATTTAGAATAGAATTTAGGATGATGTACCCCACTAACTAGGTGGATTTCTACAAGTGGATTTGTTGAGAAGCAGTATCTTTGTGCTCGCATTTGGATGTTTTTCTGTTTACAGTGAGGTGTCACTGAGAAATGTTGTCTGCACATAATCAGATTTTAAACTGCCCTTTTGTTTACCCGAGTCATGATAACTGCCAAATATTGACGCACTTGCAGCACTGTGGTCATTATGTGTTATTTGTCAAGTAGCAAAACCATACAAATTGAACCACATTGGCCTGAGGTCTTTCCCATCTGGCACAGTATTCATCAGTGTGACTTTTTGTCAGCGGAAGAGATGGCTTCGGCCCCGATCTGGCTCAGATCTGTATCAGAGTCCTCCTGTTGTGGGTTCTGTGTGTCCTTCCCAGTCGATGTCCAAGCTCATGGCTATCCCAGGCTAATTCTAGACAACCCAGCAGTGGATTTATGGAGTGTGGACATGGGAATTCTTTTAGTGCCTGGGTCCCAAAATGTGTTAGCATTGTCTTGACCCCTCCGACCACAGCATATGCCCTTTCACCTCTCCCTCTCCACCCTCATTGCTCAAGGAAACCCAGATGTTTCTGCAACTCCAGCAACGGGGTCTTTGCTGTGTGTAAGGTAGCTACCCCCTGCTGAAGTGACTGGCCTTAGGGGCATGCATTCGACTAACAAGCTTGCTTCTTATCTAGTTAATGTCTACTGTTCTCTAAGCTATAACTGTTCCCTGCCCCTGTGACCTGACACCCCATTGGGTGCTACACATTGCTATCACAATAGACCCGCCCCACACACACACACACCATTTTCACACACTCATACACACAGAAAGTCATACAAAAACCTAATGTCCCTGAACCCAGGAAACAACCCTGCATTATGACTCTGTGACACCTCTGTGACACCTCTGTGAGCACGAGGTGAAATCAGAGCGGCATGCCAACAGACCAATTACATTATGGCAGGCTGCGATTGGTGGCATTGGCAGGCATTGTGTGTATTGTGCAGTGGATGTGGAGATAGGCTTTCTCTAATGGGGCTGTTTGGATGTTGTGTCTGTCAGGGCTGAGCTTCACTTGACAGAGGCCCCAGTCTTACTAGGGTTAGTGACAAACTTGGAGACAGTGGGTCCACACACACACACACACACACACACACACACACGCAATTACAATTACATAGGCATGTGTAGTCACACAGATCCACATACTGGACTAACCCTAGTCCAGTAACCCACACTTAATGTTGTACTATATTGTACCAAATATTGTACTTTATATTGTACTTTATAACCATATGAATACCCAATACCCATGTGTTAAAAAAATGGCCGACCAGTCTCACAGGCACCGCTGTAGCAGTGCACACACTTACAGTATCAGTCTTACATCGTTAGTCACCAGCAGCATTCAGACACACACACAGAAAGAGGATGCACCACACTCAGAGTCATAGTGACTCAAATAGCTATTGAGCTGCTTATTCAAATCAACTAAAACTCTTTAATGAGCCCTAATCTGCTATGGATTTGTCAGCCAGTAATTCTTGGAAGTCTTCCCAAACTTATTACCAGATCAGTAGCTTGCATTAGAGGTAGCTCACACACTGCAAACTTCCTGATTCTGTCCAGTAGAGATCACTGGCGCCTCTGGACGGGCGCATAAACCCCCGAAGCACACACTTGTTAAGGGCCTCAGATGCCTTGCGGACGCACGCACACACACACACACACACACACACTCATCTGAGGGGGAGGAACCAGAATGGCAGCTTGTAGCCTAATAGTTGTGGGAAAACTTTGTCTGTCATCCATCTCTGGCAGGAAAAATGAAAGACAAACTGGAAGCGACATCTTGGAATGAGGAGGTGGTGGTGGTTGTTGAGAAGAGGAGGGGTGGGTATTGGTGGTGTTGGGGGGGGGGGGGGGGGGGGGTAGATGGAGGTGGGGTGGTTTGGGGTTGTGGGTGTAGACGTGCGTCGGAAGCCAGGAAATCAGCCTGAGGTTGAAAGGGAAAGCGGGCAGGAGCTGCTGGTAAGATGGTTGGTAAGATGAGTTGACATGCGGGGCCTGTCAGCTGGCACTTTGTGTGTGAAAGACAGTGTCTCTGAGAGCGAGAGAGGGAGAGAGATGCACATTGTGTACATAGGTGTGTATGCGTGGAAGAGAAAGGATGTGTATGTGTAAAAAAGGGAGGTAGCATGTAAAGAGAACGAAACAGAGAGAGAGAGTGTGTGTGTGTGTGTTTCTAGAACACTGTGTCTCTCTCTCTCTCTGTGTGTGTGTGTGTGTGTGTGTGTGTGTGTGTAGAGGAAAGAGATAGAGAGGGTGTAGGAATGAGCTGAGTCATCTTGGGTGTAGAAACCTGACTCTGGCTGACTCTGATTGCCCACAGCAGCTGCTCAGTGTGTGGGTGCACTCCCACTGGTCCCCCTCTCTTTTTCTTGCTCTCTCCTGCTGCCCCACTCTGTTCCTCTCTTCTCTCTCTCCTCCACTTTCTCATCCTGCTGAGCCACAGTCCCTGTCCTCCCACTATTTCCTTTTCTGTCCATCACAAACTGTCTTTTATTCACTTTCATCATTCTCATCTTATCATTTACTCCTTTCATGGCCTTCATCTATCCATTCTGCCTGCAGTAAGCTGCGCTTTGATCTTCTTCAGCTATCACATCCCGCCCTCCGTCTCGTTCCTGGGTTCATCTCATTCCTCATTAGCCTGCCCCTTTTTCTGTTCTTTGATTCTGGGTCCACTTTCAGAGTATAAACAGGTTGTTACACATTGCTGTGGCACGCACACTTTACACTAATATTACACACACACAGGAGCATTTTTGTGAATTGAATCCGTGTGGTGACAAAAGTGGTGTTGATATCTGATGAGGGTTGTTGAAAGACAACATAATTAGCTCTCCGCTCCTCTCCACCTTTTTGCCAACTCTGATGGCCCAGTGGAAGATAGAGGAGCAACTGGAAGAAAAAAGTACTACACACTTTTCAATTTCAAACACAGGGAAGACATACTAAACTTCAAAGTTTCCCAAATAATTAAAATAATGCATCATGAATGGATAGAAAATAAATTAAAATAATGCATCATGAATGAATAGAAGAATAAATACACATGTAAATGGAACAGTTACATGTCTGATGCACATGCATCAAGTGCATATCAGGGGTCTACTAAATCTAAAAATGAGGAAAGGGATTGTGTTAGAATATAGTAGCCTATGTATTTTATATTTTGTACTTTATATTTTTGTGACAGAAGTGAAAATGCTGACATTTCTGTTCTTTCAACTGCTTACAAATATTTTCATAGGTCTGTGTCTGACCCGAATGCCACCTGAGGGTTAATGCGTTGCGAGGATGGATCACAAATTAGTTGTGCTGATGTATTGAAACAGTAAACATGTCGAGTGTCACCTTCATCAAAAGTGGCCAACCATGTTTGTGGTCTGTTTAATGGCAATCTAATACCAAAATGTCAACACCTTGCCCCCCCGACCACCCCACACACACACAGTAAGTAATTTTGTCAAAGAGAGCTACAGTCACGTATGACCCTGCGAAACTAAGCTCCCATGTGGAGTGACGATGATATTCACTGTAAATGTGTCAGACACTGCTGGTGCCGCAGTCACACGCAGCTGCCTTCTGCTCACAACACCCCACCCCACCAACACCTTACACCCGACCCAGGACTTGAACCTGTCTGTTTGAACGCAGACTCAAGTTGCTAATTTACTGCAAGAAATTGCAACACTAACAGACATTGTTAGTGTTGGTTGGAATAAGGAATAAACAAATGTTGAGTTTTTTGTTGAATTGTGTTAAGTGTGTATATTTACACGGAAATTAGTTCATGAGTGGAATGCGGAAACAGAAACGCACATTGTCACAGGTCAGCAAGCATGAATGCACACATGGATGTATGGAATCTGAAAAAAACTATTGACATTACAAAGAAACTACAGAATCATTTCTGGGAAAGACTCTTTCTTTTCCCTTCCCCCTAACACATACTTGCAGACAAACACACAGATGCATTATGAAAACCAGTCTTTTCCCATGAGTCATTGCTGTAAGATGAATGGCCTCTTTTCCTTCAAATGTATCAACTGTTCTGTTCATCAAAATGGTAAACAAGTCTAGTGTTTGCAGAGACCGAGTGCAAGTCTTTGTTTGTATTGCCACTGCAATTTATTTTTGTCATTTATTTATCAGATGGCCAGCATTTGGCTTCACTTAAGCAAAGTGATACGACTGAGGTCAACCAATTTACATCCCTCTTTCTCAAAAGTTTGTAATTGCACAACAGTTGCGCTCTGTTAACCCTGTCCCACGGAGGAATGGCGCAAGTTTTGTCAGCCACACTTATGAACTCTCTACACTTACCCCAAGCCTTTAACTTGTCTCCAAAGGCATAACACAGAGGATAGAGATTTTCTTCCCATGTTTATGTGTTGCTGTGTGACTAAGCAGACTGATATTCTTGCTTCTGCCTCTTGAACTAAGTTACAACATTTCAATTCCCAACATCCTCCCTAAACATTAGGCCCGAACACTCATGATGTTGAAACAACAGGAATGAATCTAATAAAGCTGATTCGTGTCAGTTTGAGGGGTCTTCTTGTCCTAACTCTCTTCCTTCCTGTAGGGCATTACTGAGAGACCCCAGTGTGGTGGTATCTCTCACCGAGCAGAATGCGAAGATGGCAGGCCTGCTCCTCCCGACCGATGGCACCGATGTGTTCCGCCGCTTCACGCCGGAGTCGCTGGCGGCGATCGAGCGTCGCATGGAGGAGGAGGCCGCCGAGCAGGAGCGCCTGAAGGAGCTGAACGCCAACGCCCCTGCCAAGGACTTGGAGGATGAGGAGAACCTCCCCAAACCCTCCAGTGACCTGGAGGCTGGGAAGGTTGTGCCCTTCATCTATGGAGACCCACCTCCAGAGCTGCTGAACACACCTCTGGAGGAGCTGGACCCCTACTATCAAGCTCAGAAGGTCAGAGTGGACTTGAAGTGATTGTTAAGTCTAAAGTGTAGATGTAAGTTTGTGTAAATCTAGATTTTGCAATAAAATGCATATAAAAAATGAAAACATTCTTTATATGTAATCAGACATGACAGTTGATAAGAGAGAAAAAACTGAAACGTCTTATTATCTACATATAAATGTGAAAGTTATGCACTCAAAAGTGAATATATGAAGAAGTAATGCTTACATTAATCTAAAACTCGCTCCTTCCCACAGACGTTTATCGTCATCAACAAAGGGAATACCATCTTCAGGTTCAACGCTGAGCCAGCCTGCTATTGTCTGAGTCCCTTCAGCATCGTCAGACAGGCAGCCATCAAAGTTCTCATACATTCATATCCTTACTTACCATTTACCTTTATACACGCCACAATTAGTGTAGTAGCTAATAACATTATTAAGACTAATAATGATTTATGAAAGTCACAAAAGTTACAAAAATATATAAAAGTTGATTTAAAACAAAACAACTAAAAGTTTTCTAACGTCCATAATTGTTATTAGCAGAAAATGTAGCTTTACTTTCAGTGTTAACTTGCCAAAAACAGAAACTTCACTGCCCATATATGCTCTCCAGTCTAGATACTCTCAGATTGTGTTGCTGTGTTCCTTAACTCTCATGTAAATTGTTCAGCATGTTTATCATGATAACTATTCTAACAAACTGCGTGTTCATGACGATGAGCAACCCTCCAACATGGAGTAAAATTGTGGAGTAAGTTTTACTTCTTTAGTGTTGTTTTGTCATTTTTTACAGAAATGTCACTCAATACATAATACATAATCAATACATAAATTAGGAAAAAGTTATTTTAAAGTTCACAAGTTAGCCCCTAATAAATACCGAATGAATGTCTGTAATACTAACTAATGTCTGTATTACTGAATACAGAAATTAAGTAGAAGTCAAGGCCTACTAAATCCTTATTAAGATTGATCATATCAAGATAAAACGCTTATGAAGTTTTTATGTTACGCTTTGAAGGATCTCCATAAAAATTGGCAAGGTTAATGCCCATGAAAGTCAGATTTGAGTGGACATGAATTATGATATTTATCATCTTCATACTTTGTTCTACTTCAACCTGTGCACAGTTAAGTACTGGATTTAATGTATGGACGATACATTTTGGTCTGTAAAGAACTCCATCCACTTAAAATACATTTTCTAATGCCATATTTGAGTTTTCTAAAAACATAGTGTTTAGATCTGATATAATGGAAATACTGACATGTCAACTCTCCTGTTTGCGCCAAGATTTTGCTGTAGTCCTTTATAAGAAAGGTCATAAGCTAGAATGATCTCAGGAAAGCATGTTGGAAAAGATTAAAACTTAAAGGGCTCATAGAATTTACTTCGTTATTGTTGAATTTAGGTAGCTTAGTTTTCACCAAGCTGAAATGGGCCAATCTGATGGTCAAAAAACATGTTCTATGAGCCCTTTAAATATTAAAATAATAATGACTGAATTTGGCTATTTTGCACAACTTTGAACATTCGGAATTCCTCTAATGTAGTGCAAACAGCTGTGAATGTGGTGGTTTTAGAATTCAATGATGAGGGCACCCAAATAATGTACTTAAAAAACGATAATTACTATCAGTCAGAAGACCTAGCTGTTACATCGAGTGTTTCCTCTGACTTGGTCACTGAAGTTCTTCTGATTTATTTGACTCGGAATTGGCTCTTGGAAAAGGGAGATTTGCCTGTCTCTGTTTTCAGGTGTTTATACATTTTACATTACAGTGCATGTATGTAATACCTATAGATTCGGTCTGCAGGTTTGAGCTCTGTTCTTTTCTGTGGCAAGAAAATACGTATTTTTTACAATTTTGCTAATTTTTTAAACTTTTTTCTTTTCTTTTGTTTTTATTTATTAAGTGATTTTATTTTTTGTCTTGGCTATATCCACTAAATGCTTTCATATAACTGAATACTAGATCCATAAAAAATTCCATAAACTATTTTCTTTTCTCATAGGTATGTTTTTACTGGTATCTATACATTTGAAGCAACTATCAAAGTGTTATCCAGAGGATTCTGTATAGGAGGTCATACATTCCTTCGAGACCCATGGAACTGGCTTGATTTCATGGTCATTAGCATGGCGTGAGTATGAGAGATGTCATAGTGTCCTTTCATGTCACTGAATAATAGTAATTTGTCTGTGTGTGTGTGTGTGTGCGTGCATGTGCATATGTTTCTGTGTGTGTGTGTGTGCCTGTGTGTGTGTGTCAGTGAGGTCCGTCATTGCCTTGCTGGGTGACATTAAATCTAGGAGCACTATGTGAGAGTTTGACCTCAGTTTGTTTACACCAGCCCAAAGGGTACATGGCATGACACTTGTATGGACCGTCAACTCATACTATTTCCTGTCTCTAATGATTCCCTGGTGCCCTTGCCTCCATATGTCTGGGGTCATCACCCATCCACTTCACAACAATGCATCCTAGTAAATGAACAGGTTTTGCCACATGTGGAGTGAGGTGATGAATCAAATCTATATTTAGACCCTCTTCACCCTCTCTGCCCTTCACCCTCTCAGCCATGTGGCCAGGCAATAATGCAACTAATACCTAGTGTTCTGATCAGATGCTCACTCTAATTTACACTGCTTACGAAAGCGACTGAAACGGGTAATCAAGTAAAATGGTGGACTGTGAAAAGGGGTATTTGAGGCTTCACTGTTAGCTAATTCATTCACATAACCTCAAAGAAAAGTGACTAAGTTTACATAACAGTGGATAATCCAGAGTAAGGCACATACCTGTTTTATGCATCAGATCTCAATTTTAGTGCTGGATCAGTTTATGGTTACACATGGCAGGTGCACTGGTGTGATGACCCTGCTACCATCTGCAGAAAAGGCTGCCATTTTGGCTCGAAAAGTGCACAGTTGCCTTGCTCTAAATATAGCCACTGTTGAGTATCTTACTACAAAATTCTCTCTATCTCTTGCCTAAGAATAAAAAAAAATTAGACAGGCTTGAGTAGGTTTATGATTGTCATGAGTGGTCAATACAATAGAAAAAGAGAAAATATCTTAAAAAAAATCTTGAAATCTTGAAAAGCTCATGCAGACCATGTATTGATGAGAATCTTATGAGCAACTTTGAACCTCAGTTGTTAACAGCTGCTGATGCCTTCTCTGTGTTTCTATAGATACGTCACTGAGTTTGTCGATCTGGGCAATGTATCTGCGCTTAGGACATTCCGAGTTCTTCGTGCCCTGAAAACTATCACTGTAATTCCAGGTATGTGCAACTAGTCACATTTTACACACTATTATTTTTTTTTGTTTGCCATTCCCTGTTACCGAAAGAAATCTTGATATTTTCCTCAGAAGTAGAAGCACAGAAGTGCCACAATCATAACATGTGGTTTATTGATTTGAACACTGCAACATTTTGTGTGTGCAGGCCTAAAAACCATTGTTGGCGCGCTGATCCAGTCTGTGAAGAAGCTACGGGACGTGATGATACTCACCCTGTTCTGTCTAGCTGTCTTTGCCCTGGTGGGCCTCCAGCTCTTTATGGGCAACCTGCGACAGAAATGTGTCTATTGGCCAGAAAGGTTCAACGATACGGTGGAAGAGTTCAACGACACATTGCTTATCAACACCTCAAACCCCAACAACAACAGTACTTTTGACTGGCAGGAATATATCGATAATCCAGGTATTCAGCCACCATACACAAAAGGCTTAATAAATGATTTGATTGATTTATTTGATATACATTTTGTCCTATAATATGTACACATGTAAATAAAATTTTTCTTCTGCACTCCAACCGCCCATCATCTAGAAAACCATTACTTCCTGGAGGGCCAAGCCGACCCGCTGCTCTGTGGGAACAGCTCAGATGCTGGGTGAGTGCCTCATCTCTTTCTCATGCTGTGATTGAAATTACACAACTTCCCCAATTCTCAGAAAATAAATTATCGGCTTTCCCTTTCCATTTTGTGGACAGTGTTTGCCCAGACGGATACCTCTGCCTTAAGGCGGGAAACAACCCCAACTATGGCTACACAAACTACGACTCATTTGGCTGGGCCTTTCTGGCTCTCTTCCGTCTGATGACGCAGGACTACTGGGAGAACCTTTTCCAACTGGTTAGTGTAAACATTTGATGATCAAATGACCATCAAATTCATTAGGATGTGTGGTTACTTTTACTACTGTACTTAGCACACTAGTGAACATTTATCAGTGCTAATTTGGCTGTTTTACACACTGCTAATTTTGTCAGTGTTTGTGTGTCTCTCTTGGTTTGACATCAAGCTTCTTACTGCTTTTTTTAATGTAACATTTCCTTGGCAGACTCTCAGGGCAGCTGGAAAGACCTACATGCTCTTCTTTGTGGTCATGATCTTCCTGGGCTCATTCTACCTCATCAATCTCATTCTTGCGGTGGTTGCTATGGCGTACGCTGAGCAGAATGATGCCACCCAGGCAGAAGCCAAAGCGAAGGAGGAGGAGTATGCCATGATCCTGGAGCAGCTGAAGAAGCAGGAGGCTGAGGTCTGTGGTCTAAGATGACATAGGGCCTTGGGGATCAATAAAGTATCTATCTATCTATCTATCTATCTATCTATCTATCTACCTATCTATCTATCTAACTTTACCTCTCAGAAAACAGAATTCTTAATCGAAAACCCTATATCAGAGATCATTTAAAAGCAAGACTCAAGATTCAACAATATCATGAACCACACTGAAAAAAAAAATCAACTTCAATTTAGGAAACTTTCATTTTGATATCCACAAATGTATTGTTCCATTTGTTCACATACAGAGGCAAGGTAAAATAGCTGGCAGCAAGATATCCCTGTGCAGTCAGAACAGTAAAGGTGGTGGACCAGAAGATGATCACACTGATGATGACCGAAGCCTTGGCAAGGATGGAGAGATCAAGAGGGCCCTTAGGGATAAAGATGTAAGGTCAACATGTTTTTTTTAATCTGTTCATTTACTTTTAGAAAACATTTTGCTTAAAACATGCTTTGTTGTGCATGTTTGCTAAACTCACAAGACATCCTCATCTGCATTGTTGTTGTTTTTTTATATTCTGTTGCTTTTTCTGGGTATGAATGCCATACCTTGTACACAAATGTACAAATACACAAATGCAGATACAAATCTAACTATGTGTTTACTATGTGTTTACATTTGTCATTTGCCTCCAAACAGGCAGGGGTCATCGAAAAGCCCAACAGCAGCATGGACTACCTGCAGGTCCCAGGTGCACAACAGAGGAAGGGCAGTGCCATCAGCGACACCAGCGCCACCAGTGCTGCCAGTGCCATGACAGCAGCCAGCAACACCATGGAAGGTATCCCCATACCCCCACTGACATCGCATTAACCCACATAGATATAGTGTTTGGGATTATACCTTACACTCCTAGCACACATACATTGCCATTGGGTTCTGCATTGTTAAGTCGGCTGGTTTGTTGCTATTGTGGACTTTATGTTACTGATACTTTATGTTACTGACATACTCTGCCATACGCCAGGTATGTGTATATACATACGCCAGTAACAGTGTAGTGGTGCAATAAAAAACAGCAACAAACTTGTAGACACTTGTCAGTTACTGAGGGCATAGCAAATCATTTTTGGGTTATAGGATCTGCTTAACCCCATAGGGAAAGTATTCACACTTGCAATCATTTTAGACTCTGAAGGCTTTGACTGGTGTTTCAGAGCCACAGCAAGGGATAAGGGGCAGTGGCACAATATTTGTGATCTGTGATCCATTCACTAGATGATAAAATAATACAATGTACAAATGCACTGGAACCAAAAGTAACTCACGTATGAGGTTTATGAGGTTGTGTTTACCCTGTCAATCAACGCAACTCTTTTTGAACAATGTATACTTTGGTTTTGCAAACAAATCCACAAGCATTGGAGACAGTGTAGGATTGTAGCTCCTACACTCGGATACCTTGAACGATGCATTCGATAACATCACTTCCCAATATTGCAATGGGATAACTTGTGTTATCTTGGCCTGCTAAAAATGTCAAGCCTGTCAGGTGTCCCGTTTTGTCTCAGACATTTTTTATACTTTGACAGAACTTGAGGATCTTCAGAGGCCGTGTCCCCCTTTCTGGTACAAGTTTTCAGACATCTTTCTGAAGTGGAACTGCTGTCCTCCTTGGGTCCTCTTTAAGAATTGGGTTCATTTTGTGGTGATGGACCCATTTGTGGACCTGGGCATCACCATCTGCATTGTGCTCAACACCGTGTTCATGGCTATGGAGCATTATCCAATGTCCGAGGACTTTGAACACATGCTTACCGTGGGCAACTTGGTGAGAAAAAGTAGATGCAAAAAAAGGAGCACATATATATTTCTCTCTTTCATCACTGTCTCACTCTTTCTCTCTCTTTTTCTTTCACTCTCTCACTGTCTCTCTCTCTCTGACAGATACACACACACACACACACACACATTCCTCAACAGTCAGATTTTAGAATCAGTTTTCTACATGCTGGTTGAAAACAAATAAGACTGATTAATCCACATCCATTTCTCTCTCTCTGGTTGTATTCTGTCAGGTCTTCACTGGGATCTTCACAGCTGAGATGGTTTTCAAGCTCATCGCCATGGACCCATACTATTACTTCCAAGTGGGCTGGAACGTCTTTGACAGCATTATTGTGACCATGAGTCTAGTGGAACTGGGTCTGGCTGATGTGCAGGGTCTGTCTGTGCTGCGTTCCTTCCGTTTGGTGAGCCTTCTAAATTTAACAACGGAATATTCCAGAGCATAATGTCAGGATAATCTGAAGATTAACTCCTGACAATTACGTGTCAGTGTTGTCTCACAGGCATGAAAGAAGGGAAGTAGTGAAGAACATGAAATAATATAAGTTGAGGAGTATTAAATGTGTGTGTGTGTGTGTGTGTGTGTTGGGGGGCGGGGGGTCTGTCTGTTGTAATTCATCAACAATTCTTTTTGTCAGTGATGAACATGGAATTATCAATATGTATTTTCTGCCAGGACATACTATAGTACTATATAAAGTTAAAGTGTCATTCTAAACTGTAAATGTTTGTGCTGTGGTTCGGAGGCAGATGCGTGTGTTCAAGTTGGCCAAGTCCTGGCCCACCCTCAACATGCTGCTCCGCATCATTGGTAACTCCGTGGGCGCTCTGGGCAACCTGACTCTGGTCCTCGGCATCATCGTCTTCATCTTTGCCGTGGTGGGCATGCAGCTGTTTGGCAAGAACTACAGCGAGTGTGTCTGCAAGATCGCAGAGGACTGCGAGTTGCCCCGCTGGCACATGAATGACTTCTTCCACGCCTTCCTCATCATCTTCCGTGTCCTGTGCGGCGAGTGGATCGAGACCATGTGGGACTGCATGGAGGTGGCAGGTCAAAGCATGTGCCTCATTGTCTTCATGATGGTCATGGTCATCGGAAACCTGGTGGTAAGTTAACAGTGATCAGCTATGTACCAAATATAGAATATAATGAAGTAATTGCATGGAATAATGAAATAGATTATTGACTGTGGATGCTGTGAGATTTTGAGACCACAACAGACCATGTGTTCCTGTTCTTCAAGTAGGTCATTATTTGAACAGGCCTGATTGCAAACAAATTAATTTTGACCATCAGTTTTGATTGCAACACTGTAAACATGCCATTGTGAGTGGAAGCTTTGGCACTTAATGAATGCACACACATATTTACATTAACTACCTGCTTGTTGACCTGTGTATTATTAACACACTGGCCATTTGTTAGTCATTACTAATCACTAATGCCTTATTCTGTATGGTCTTAATGTTCCCATAATAGGAATTGACTATGAATATTCCCAGTGTTACCTGCTAATTATGTGTTACTTTGTAATTAAGGTAGTTGCACATTTTGATCTCAGTATGCTTTGCTCAGTAAGGGGCTTATAGGGTGGTCGTAGAACAGGGACAGTTATTCTCAATCAGAAAGACGCAATACTTATAGCACTTGTATCTTTGAGTTTTATTCCAATGAATAGCTTATCTACTTCAGTATTATTGATGAAGAAAATCTGTCACTGTAATACTTCCACCTCATAAGCCTTACACTTACAAAAACATAAAGACTTAAATTCATATACAACTAATTTACTGAGTATACCACTCTTAGTGAATGGTCTATTCTGGGTTAAGTAAGATCATATAGAATAAGTTTTTAATTAGTGAATTGAAATGACTATTAAATGGCTACCCTCCTAACAATTTTACTGATATAATGTTATTACAGCTTTTAAGTAACATAAAAGATTATTCACTAGATGTCAGTTATGCCAAGACTTTCACATCTTCCTCAGCACTGGATTTGATCTCCAATCAAAATCAACACACATTCATATATTTTGTTTATACACAGGTCCTAAACCTCTTCCTTGCCTTGCTGTTGAGCTCATTTAGTGGAGATAATTTGGCTCCACCAGACGATGATGGTGAAAACAACCTCCAGATTGCCATTGGCAGAATCACTCGTGCCATCGATTGGGTCAAAGCCTTCGTCATGGAGCATGTAAGGAAGCTCCTGAAGCTAAAACCTAAAAAGAATGAAGGAGAAGAAGAGGATGAGGAGGAGGATAATTACATTAAGAGCAACAACCTGGTCCTCAACCACCTGGACGCAGGTGAACCTGAGGTCAAGAAAGTGGATGGTGTTTGGGGATGGGCAGATGACTCTGGGCATGATGGGTCTTTCACCAATGCTCTGACCCTTAAAGTGCCCATCGCCAAGGGAGAATCTGACATCGAGACTCATGATGAGGAAAGCGCCTCAGACTATGAGATCGAGGCAGAGGATGAAGTGAAAACTAAGGTAGGTTAAAAAAGAATGTACATGTAATGTACATGTGATGTGTAAAAAATGTCTGTAACCACTTTTGAAGAGACCAAAAAACATTGTACAGTTTAAATTGAAAACAGATACACACATCTATAGTAACTAGGACAATAGCATTGAAACACAAGGGGACTCTACATGCAAACAAAACAAATAAATTCATCAAGTACATACTGCAAATGTGAGAGGAAGAATCTTAAATTAGAGAAGCCAGAGAAAAGGTAGGTTTTAAAAGTGAAAAGTGTTTGTCATTGGCATAGTGTTAGAGAGAGGCTACTCCAAAAAGTTTGGGCCAGCCACGCGGTAGGCTCTGTCTCACATAGAGCCAAGAGGGTTGTGTAACCAGCAAGCCGACATCAGCTGACTGCAGGGAGCAGGATTGAGTTGGGAGGGGAGATAAGTAATGGATGGGGCCATATTAGAAATTGATTTGTAAAATAGACGGACGATTTTGTTTTTTAGGTAATACAGGCCTACTGCTACTGAGGACACTAATCATCTTATACTGTACCATACATATATGGACACGAGGAGAAACCAGTTGTGTGTAAGGGTGGCGTACTCAGATTGTGTAGAATTATGTCAAGAGCACTATTTATTGATTTGAAATGTAAGCAAAGCATCACATGAGTGTTGTTTTACACTAAACAGCTGTTTGCTGTGATATGGCGACTGATATTTCAGAATGGCCTAGAGACAGATTCTCCCACTCTTGACAGATTCTCTTTACACTCTTGACAAAACGAAGAAAGGGAGAAGCTCTCCTGAAACTAGAGTTCCAGTATCTTATTCCTCAAACTCAAGCTGGAAAACCTTTGCGTTGAAGCTAAGATGCGTTTAAAGCTTGTGAACGCAAATTGCTCAGTGATCTTTAGGTGCATGTGTCAGCACTACTGGTTCTCATGGATCAGTTTGAACTAGGGTTTCTCAGAGCATCTGCAGACTGCATCTACTGTACGTCAGAGGTTTATGTTGGGATGGGGTAACTTCACCATCAGGGCCGTGGGAACCAGGGCTAGCACAGCATGATTAGAAATGCCCACTTACGATCTCTCTCTCTCTCTTTCTCTCTCTCTCTCTCTCTCTCTCTTTTTCTCTTTTGAAACCATTTTTAGGCTAAGGTCATTTTATGCTATGCTGGTTCTAGTGATGGTAAAATTAATAATTGACTAGTATAGTGTATGGTTCACTCGGACACGGCTAACACCATTTAAGTAGGGGTAGCACTGGTTTGACTTGTCCATCTGTTAGATTGGATTACTGATCACATGACAGAAGTACCTGGTTTCACACATGCCTGTATTAACAGCAGGAGCAATTTGGCAGGAGGCGACACACAAATAAAATAATCACAAAAATGTTTGCCTGCATTTGAGTTAACCTAGATAGTTCCATAGATTAGTGCTGTAACAATTAATCCATTGATTTACTTTGTGGAATTATAGGATGTTCTAACACTTGATCGATTACACAATAAACAACTGATCTGATCTTTTCTTGTTGATAGAAAAGATCAGATAGATTTAAAAATAAATGTTGCAGCCTTATCATAGACAGCACCTTTCTTGCCAGGTAGTTCCACTACTGTGACTGTGGAGGATGAGATAAGCTTGTTGACTGATCATCAAGTTTTAGAGTTTTAGTGAATTTTCCCACCAAGACTACAGCACGCTTGCACTTGTTTGTTTACCCATCAATCCCCAAACGACAAGCCGCCACCTCAGTGAAAGAGGACGACCATGAGAATCCGTGGGGTGAAGATTTATGCAAGTGTGTGCACGGCAGTGTCCTCAATCCCCATGTTGCTAAATATAGCTCACCTTACACCATGTTCATGTACTGTAAAACTACACGGATTGCCTTACAATTTATTCATCTTGCCCCACATGCACCAATCTTAAGTGTCATCACAAAATTGAAATAGTCTCACAATGACCAAACAACTTGACCCAGATCCCAGTGTAACTAGGTTAAATAGCAACCATTTTTTCTGGATAAAACAAGAATTTTACCTTGTGCTCATTGCTCTGTACTTTTTCATAGAGTTTCACATAAAACCCGCAAACTGTTCACATGCCAAATACAGATGTAAAACAGACATTTCACTATTATGTTGTGGTTTCCATATCCATTTTCCTAATGCAATGATTGCAAAGTTACTATTGTTTGCTTTGCTGTTAAAATGTTAAAATATACAACTCTACACTGTAATAATAAACTGCAAATTCTACACTACTATACTGTAATACAATAATATTATGGCAAACACATTAACATGAATGCATACCCTTTTCTCTACAATAACAGTATTATATGTTTTAATGTTATGTGTCCATGTCCTGTCCTCCATGTCACAGAAGGAGGATGACGCAGATGACTCTTCAGTGTGTAGTACAGTGGACAGAGCTCCTGACATCGAGGAGGTGGAGGAGGAGGAGGAAGAGGATGAATCCACCTTACCTCAGGAGTGCTATACCGAGAGTAGGTCTCACTAAGAAAAACACTTTTTCACTATTTTCATTGTTTACATTGTCCATTACATTTACATTTACATTTATGCATTTAGCAGACGCTTTTATCCAAAGCGACTTACAAAACGAGGATAACAATCAAGCTACATAGCAGAAACCTTAAGGAGCATAGTGCTAGGGGATAGTGCTTCAGTTCATTTTAGTGCTAGGATAGAAGATGTTCTCTGAATAGCTGGGTCTTTAAGAGCTTTTTGAAGGCCTCCAGAGATGGCCCTGTTCTGATTGTCCAAGAGGAGAGCTGACTGCTTCTTATTTACAATATTGCCTGCAACTGAGAACAGTCTTTCACATGGAACAGTGGTTGCAGGAGTGGCAAGATATTTGCAAACCATCAGTGCCGACGCTCTGTGAGAGTTTTTTGTTGCAAGCTGGGCGCCACGTTAGCCAGTGCAAGAAGCATTGCCGGCTAACGTATGCTTCGTGTTAATGTGATATTTTAAGCTTCAAGTGTTTTGGTGAAAAGAAAAATTCCTTTCTAACAATAGTTGCAGTTGAATTGAATTGAATTAATATAGACATTGCAGAGATTTTGAGTCATTCTGGACTGCAGATGGGTTAATTGCGTTAAAATTTTTAATCAGATTAATCATGATGATAGATTAATGTGCGTTAATGCGTTAATTTTGACAGTCCTACTTTTTATCATGTGTTCTTGTGCTTTTAATGGGCTACAGCAACAATTTTTAGCTGAGGTGGTGAAGTTGGTTTGAATGTTGAATGTACCAGTTGTGTACCAGTTGTGTGTGAGATGTGATAACCTCTTTATTTTTGTTCCCCGTGCCCACAAACAGACTGCATTCGCCGTTGTCCTTGCCTGACCCTTGACATCACCGAAGGTAAAGGGAAAAAATGGTGGAACTTGCGACGCACGTGTTTCACCATAGTGGAGCACAACTACTTTGAGACCTTCATCATTTTTATGATCCTGCTTAGCAGTGGTGCTCTGGTAAGCTGGGATTCAAATGTCCTCATGACACATGTTTGGCTCAGAAATAGCAATAGCCAAATGTACTAATAGATTATTACCACATACAAAGTATTAGACTCTAGTTACTGGTATGTTTTAAATATTATATAGATAGATTGGTTTTATACAGTACAGAAAGAGATGCATAATGCATGTACAAAACAGATACAGTATTCTAAAAAAGTGTGTGCTCTGTAGACAGGTCTAAGGACTGTTAATATATTATAAGTAAATATATTATTTTTATTTAACTCCTGGAATATACTTATATTGACCACGCTATATCACTTGCTATTTCACAGGCCTTTGAGGACATCTACATTGAACAAAGAAGGATGATTAAGATCATTCTGGAGTATGCTGATCAGGTGTTCACATATGTTTTTATTGTTGAAATGCTCCTCAAGTGGGTAGCTTATGGTTTCAAGGTCTACTTTACCAACGCTTGGTGTTGGCTGGACTTCCTTATAGTTGATGTAAGTGTCACTAGAGGGTGAATGTTGCTATGTTAACTCTGCATGTTTATATTCTTTGTGCATTAAGACATACTCCATGGAACAAAGCTAAAATCATCTCAAATCCTCTGATGTAAATTCTGGGACATAGTAAGCAGTTCTGTACATATTTTATTCCTATAGGTCTTGTTATGCTTGTGTATTCACTCTCTGTTGAGAATATATGTCCTTCTCTTTGCACTATATCTGCCGTTATGTCTGACTCCACAAATAGCCTGTAAGCAAGACATTTCAGCTTCCAGTCTAGAAAACACAATATGTCTTACTTGCTTTGATGTTTGATGTTGGCAGAATGTTTAAAATCCATTAATTCATTCTCAGTTTGGTTTTATCTTAGGTATCCATAATCAGCCTGACAGCTAATATTCTGGGTTATTCAGAGCTGGGGCCAATCAAGTCTTTAAGAACCCTCAGGGCCCTGAGACCTCTCAGAGCCCTGTCTAGATTTGAAGGGATGAGGGTGAGTTTTTAGAGATCTACACATACATTTCCGAAGACCTTGTGGTAGTCTTGTGCTCACAAATAGGCTGCTTGTTCAGAAAAAGTAATATCATAAGCAGACTGCATGTTTTTGCAAAAATCAAACAAAATCATAATAAGAATGAATCTATGTAATTACTGTCCTTAGACACAATATAGGTCCAATACCTAATGATTATGGCAACACGGTAACATATATTTTGGACTTAGGTATTGTTTGTAAAATGTACCAGTTATAGACTGGAATATTTAATCATATACAGTGTATAGAACTGATTTTAATTGTGAGTATTTTTATGTAGGATAACTATACATAAATACCGACTTACAAAACTAAAGAATACAGACATTAATCTGTTCCAATTTCCTTTCTTCTATGCTGATGGGGTGTAGGTGGTAGTGAACGCATTAGTTGGAGCCATTCCCTCAATCTTCAATGTGCTGCTGGTCTGCCTGATCTTCTGGCTCATCTTCAGTATCATGGGGGTCAACCTCTTTGCTGGAAAATTCTACCACTGTCTGAATACCACATCAGGAGAGATGTTTCCCATTGATGTGGTTAACAATAAATCAGACTGTTCTTCCCTTGTGGAGTCTGGTCTAGATGCACGATGGACCAACCTCAAAGTCACCTATGACAATGTGGGCATGGGCTATCTTTCTCTACTTCAAGTGGTATGTTTGAGGGATTTGACCTCCACACCATTATTATGAGCAAATATCACTAATCATAATGTGACCATAGATATGGCTTATTTTAGGGTGTGGAACTACCTAGTGAATAATTTTCAGTGTACAAATCCAGGGCCATGACAGTATTTTATTATGTAAATAATAGCATTTTATATTCCACAATTGTATCACTATCAGTACAGACAGACAGAATGGATGGTTATATCATTTTGTGTGTGTCTTCCATACAGTCTACATTTAAGGGATGGATGGACATTATGTATGGAGCAGTTGATTCACGTGGGGTTAGTGTTTACCAATAACAAGACTGCTTATATTTCTTACATGATATTTGAGTTATGTACAGTACTATTTATTTTTGACATAACATTGCCCAATTTTATTTTCCTTGCCAGATTGAAGAACAACCTGACTATGAAGCAAACCTCTACATGTATCTTTATTTTGTAATATTTATCATCTTTGGATCCTTCTTTACCCTTAATCTTTTCATTGGTGTCATCATTGACAATTTCAACCAACAGAAAGCAAAGATAAGTATTTAAGGAAGTTCTTCAAATACTTATTGATTATGTTTTTTTTAAAACATAAACATTAGAATGATTATCTTTTTTTCTTTACTTTGGAGGCAAGGACATCTTCATGACAGAAGAACAGAAAAAGTATTACAATGCTATGAAGAAACTTGGTTCTAAAAAGCCACAAAAACCTATACCAAGACCAGAGGTTTGTGAACAACACCACATACCCAAACCATAATTTTTCACAATCCTGCAGATAAATCAAGACGTACTGTATCTCTTGCTTTTTTCCATATTAGTTAGTATCATGGTGGCACAAATACGTATGATATCCGATCAGATGCTGAACTTACATTAGTACCAACAGTTGTATACTGTATACTACAGTATAACTTTAGACATTATTGTACCACTATATTAAAATAGGCATTAAGTCATAGGATCTGCCCAAGCCACAAGTCTTGAATCCCGAATGTTATCAATAGGAATCTGATTTCTAGATAATCAAATCACTAGCATCTATAAATCTGTTGTCTTTGTTATTTTGCAGAACAAGTTTTCTGGAATGGTCTTTGACTTGGTCACCCAACAATTCTTTGACATTCTCATCATGATATTAATCATGCTCAACATGGTGACCATGATGGTAGAAACAGATGACCAGAGCAAAGAAAAGGAGGATCTTCTATTCCTCATCAACTTGGTCTTCATTGTAGTCTTCACCACAGAATGTGGTCTGAAAATGATTGCCCTTCGACAATACTTTTTTACAATTGGCTGGAACATTTTTGACTTTGTTGTTGTCATCCTTTCTGTTGTGGGTAAGAGATGTGATCTTCAATCAGTTTTTACAGTAGATGTTGTTTTCTGTCTGACAGAATAAGCCAATCCTCAGTGAAATGAAAGCAGGCTAATTATATGTATTTCTCTACAGGTATTGTTCTGGCAGACATCATTGAGAAATATTTTGTCTCTCCAACTCTTTTCCGTGTCATCCGCCTTGCAAGGATTGGTCGAGTTCTGCGACTCATTCGTGGCGCAAAGGGAATCCGAACACTTCTGTTTGCCCTGATGATGTCACTTCCTGCACTTTTCAATATTGGTCTCCTCCTTTTCCTCATCATGTTCATTTTCTCCATCTTTGGCATGTCGAACTTTGCGTATGTAAAACGTGAAGGCATGATTGATGATATGTTTAACTTTGAGACTTTTGGCAACAGCATCATCTGCCTCTTCATGATCACAACATCAGCTGGCTGGGATGGGCTTCTTTCGCCCATCATGAACAGCGGTCCACCCGACTGTGACCCTGACTTGGAAAATCCAGGATCTGATGTGAGGGGCAACTGTGGCAGCCCCGGGGTTGGGATTGTCTTCTTTTGCACTTACATTGTCATGTCTTTCCTGGTAGTGGTCAACATGTACATCGCTATTATCCTTGAGAACTTTAACGTGGCCACAGAGGAAAGCGCTGACCCATTATGTGAGGATGATTTTGAGATGTTCTATGAGACATGGGAGAAGTTTGATCCAGATGCTTCACAGTTCATTAACTACAGCCAGCTCTCAGAGTTTTGTGATACCCTAAAAGAACCACTCAGGATCCCAAAACCAAACACAATCAAGCTGATCACCATGGACCTGCCCATGGTGCCGGGTGATAAGATCCACTGCCTGGACATCCTCCTGGCTCTGACTGCTGATGTTCTTGGTGACTCCGGAGAGTTGGACACTCTTAAGGCAAGCATGGAGGAGAAGTTCATGGCCAACAATCCATCCAAGGCCTCCTATGAGCCCATCACCACCACCCTGAAGCGCAAGCAAGAGGAGGTGGCTGCCCGAGTCATCCAGAGAGCTTGGCGCAAGTACATCCTTTGCCGTTCCCTCAAGCATGCCTCATTCTTGTTCCGTGAGAAATCAGACCAGACCACAGAAGGTGAGGAGCCACCTGAAAAGGAAGGAATGATTGCGATGCGAATGAGCCAGCTCTATGGTGACGGGATGGAGCAGGATGCCGCCATGTGGAGCACCATAGCACCTTCAGACAAAGTACCCCTCACTTCCTCAGGGCCCGTGGAGGTCCAGAGTGATGTGGTCCTGCATTCGGCCCCGTTTACTATCTCAGACTCTGCAACATTTATTGACAACCTGAGGGAAAGTATTGTTTAGCTGTCATTTCTTAAGAGATAACAGTATTATCTTAATATTCATGTGTCATACAAAGACACCTGTTTTCTATTGGCACAAGTATTGCATTAAAGCCAGTGCTGTTAGAAAGACCTTTCAGGCCTGTGACTAAGACACATTTTAGCATGGCTGAAGTGTAATGAAAGTATGTTAATATACCTCTCTAATTATTTAGATAAGTTACTTTTATTCAGATGATTATTGCATATAAAAATTGCTATGATTAGCCCTTATATAAATTTGAAATAGTAACAAGCCAAAACATCCTGTGAAAAGATGTTTTATGATATTAGATTGCACTAAATATTTTGTTTTATTTCTATTTTACTTCATTCATTGTTTTAATGGGTCTTGGTCTATTTTGCTGCTGCAAATACAGTAATATGGCATGTCAGAAACTACTGTATATACACAACATTCAACTAACAATGGAAAAACAAATCACAGCAAACCGTCAAATATCATGGAGCCTCATTTCTTAGTTAACCCAATTTTATCTACTACAATCTATGCAATACGGCTTTTGGATCCTGGAGCTGCAATCACAGAATCTATTAACTTATAACACATACCAGCCCCACTGTAAAATAGCTTGCCATGCATTATTTTTTATAAGTAAAAAAAAAACAAAACAAAAACATAAATGGCCCAATGGTTTTATGTATGTAAGGAGTGATACCCCCCCCCCCAAAAAAAGGAATAAGTAGACGAAGAAGAAGCTTTCACTGCTTCACCAAGCTTTTGAAAGCTTTGATGTGTTTGTTATTTATTTATTGATTTATTTATATATGTTATTTTATTTTGTCAGTACTGTATTTGAAAATAAACTACACACTGAAAACAAAACAAAACAAACAAACAAAATAATAATGTAACATAATGTCACCTGTATAAGGGATGCCATTGATTTTGTTATGATCATCCCAAGTTATCTCTTGTTGATTTGTTTACTGAGTAGGCTACTGAGTTCTGTTACTGGGGTAGGCCACATGTTGGTAGTGCAATTGAATTGTGAAAGAAAGCATGGCTCAACAAAGATTGTGATTGAGTATATAAAGTATAACGTATGATTTTGGATTTTGAATATTGAATGCTGACTTTATTGAAAACCAGTATAATAATACAGTGAATTATTGTGCAGTGCTGCTATGAAGGGAAAGCCCAATGGTGTATCAAAATGGCACTTTGCATGTCTACGAATGACATATGAGCTGTGATTTTCAGTTTTTCAAGATGACATAGCCATAACATCATGTTCTGCTTAGCATCAAAGATCATTTTAAATGAACAACAAATTAATATATATTTTTAGTTGAATATATTTTTTATAAATTTACTTGTATTGCTCTCCTGGTAAGAAACAAAATGCATTGTTGAACATGTTTACATATTTGCTGTAACTAGGTGAGCTTCCAGAGGTAGTTATGCTTGTGTCAGTTAAATGAGTTTGAAATCAGAGTGCACAGTACCCAGAATGTGACTATTAACATTGTTGCAGTAGGTGAAAGATTAGTGAATCGCTAAGATAAGGATAATGAACCATATAACACATAAAACAGATGTAATTGAATTTCAAATGTTTCAAAATCCATAAAACTTGGAAGGTAATGAATGTCATTTCTATATCAGTGACATATATCAGAGAATATGACATGTTTGAGGTGGTAATAATAGGATTATTAGGGCACCTCCACAGACATCCTGAAGTCTTACCTATATGTACTTCTTCCCTTTGAATTATCATTGCCTGAGGACAGGCAGTGGAACTATATGAATGTTTTGTCTTTTTTAGGAAAATGAGTGTGCGTTTGTGAGAGATAAAATAGTTGAAATACTTTGAACTGTTCTTTTAATTTAAGGTGTGCCATTTGTGTCATGCCATTTTTAATAACAAGTTTAGCCTTAAAATTCTTTGGAATGCTTTTCTGACATTAATGTTTAGCTCTGAATTGTTTTTGCTATCAGTTAAGCTAGTTGATCTTTGTATTTCTGGGGGGACTGTTTGTGATAGTTTAATATGTTCATTTTTTTTTAATCTGTGGCAACCCTACAGTTATCAAGAAATGAGCACAGATATGATTGTAGATACAATGAGCACAGATATGATTGTAGATACTTTTTGTAGTTGTGATGTGAAATTCTATGCTTATTTTAGATTCAGAGAACATACAAAAGTTTTAAAACTATGTCAAATAAGATGACTTTTGTGTGAAACGGTTGCACCATTTAACTAAACTACACTGCATTCAGCTTTGTATTTCAAATATTACTGTATATGCTGCCTAATTTACTTTCATGCTATTCATATCATTGTTACAGTATCAAAAAAATATGCTACCCTGCCTGGCCAGTGTACATGTTTGACACTGTCAAATTAAAAGTTGCCATTAAGCATTGTATAGTTATTTCAGTCATTTAGTTAGGCTTACAATAAGTGTTACCAAAGCCTTCATAGCTTGTTAAAAACCTTTTCCATCCTTGGTGTTGGGCTTATCTTAAAAGCAATAGACCATCCTCCACATTGCTGTAAATAAAGGCCAAAGTGAACAGATTCCACGTAAAACCCATAATGATGAGACGCGTAGTGAGGAGGAAGCAACCATTTACTTCATGCATGCTGCATTGGTCAAGTCAAGTCAAGTCAGCTTTATTTGTCAATTTCTTCACATGTACTTGACATACAAAGGAATCGAAATTACGTTTCACACTTGTCCCATGCGTAGAAACGTAATTTCGATTCCTTTGGTTGAGTGCGAGTTGTATTTGTTGTGCGTTGTTGTGAGATGTTGTGAGTTGCTTTTGCTTATGTTCTTTGCCTTCATCCAATTGCTTCCCCGCGCTCTGAACCCTGTGTGACTGAATTAACATGAATCTGTGTTATTATTGGTTGATGCATGTTTAGGTAATTACCAAAGCCCCTTTCCACAGCATGGTTTCCATCATTTTCTGTTGTAGATATCTCAACGCAACTGTAGATATCTCAACTCAATTTATCCCCACTCATTATTAAATGACATCCGAACGACCCAGGGCATTTCAACCACACCGTCTCATCTCCTGAGCAGGGATAGACAGAAGACTTGTAGTACTGTAGAACTCTTTGGCCATTGGCTTTTCAGGTCAAAAAGGAGAGGGCCTTATGAATGTGTGCATTCTCAAAGATGCTTGTACATAATGTATTATGACTTTAATTTTGCAATGTTTTGTAGGTCTTTTACAATTCAATTGCCAATAAATTATTATAAAAATGTTTTCCTTTATTTATTTTATTGCATTTTCTTTAGGATATGTATGTCAAAGGAGAAGTCTGGTGGGAATCAACTGATAGCTTTTTTTTTTTTAATTTTCTCTCATCACCAGTCAAGTAATTGTACAAGTGACCATGAACCTTCCAAATGGAGCTCAGACTCTTGCCCATTGTACCTTAAATTCTCACAGACCTCTACACCTCATTTTATCTCAGCAGCAACACGCCATCTGCTGCCTCACTCTAAATGTCACAAGATCCAAGTGCGCATTCACGTTCACATTCACAAATCTATAAATAGATTCCTTTGCTGGCTCGCAATAACCTGTTAAGTCGCAGTGTGTTTTTACAACAAGTGTCTGCGTTGCTAAGTCTCACCATCCAAGTGGCAGTGTGACATATCTTAGATTCTTACTTAGTGCAATCCATGATTTAAGAGGTGTGGCTGCCATGGTAACTGTGAACACACAACGGAAGTGTGTTTGCAGGTCATAAATACGCCTGCACTTCGTTATCATGTCACAAGGGTTAAGCCACAAGCTGAGTAAGACCTTAAATGAGAAAATGACACGTAAAAGCGTGTCATAGGCTCTGTTCTCTTTCATCTTAGTTAAAGACGTCAGTAACACATACACACACTCACACACATTTTCAGAAGTTGTTTTCACTGTGGATTTCACCACCACAGTTATGACACTGTGGAAAGATGACATGCACCTAACCACAGTCCACCACCTGTTCATAGGGTTTAAAGACGAACTGAACTGTTTCGTGAAATGACATGTTTGAGAAAACCCTTATCGACATATTTAATGCCGTTTTTGTTCGGTGCTGATAACGTTTAAGAGTGCATTGAGGAAGAGACTTAGGGCATTCTGTTTGTCTACTATGGACATATCCTGTTCTCCAGAGGGGCCACGTGACCATAAAGGCATGAAGGCAATCAGAGCCCCCTTCTCCCTCTCTAATGAAATAACTGAAGATGGACAGTGTACACCTGTATGACTGAGGGTTAGACCACCAGATAGTGTATTTTTTTTCCACTCCACTCCATTTAGAGCATTACAACTTCACAGCTGTCAAATGGACACCAAGGAACCAAAAGTTGTCAGTCAATAGAATGAATAGAATAGAACTGAATAGAACTTAACAATAAACAGACCTTGGCACTGAATAAGAGGAAGAAAGTATAGGCTATCTGTTCTCTGAAGTGAAATAAAACAACGACAAACAATGCGTCTGTTGGTCGTTACTGATTTCTATTTTGAATGCTAAGTCTGCATAGGAGCAAAAAAACATTGGCCCTTGTGGCCATACTGATCTGGGATGGGATTGGGATGGGAAAGAGTGAAGTAAAGAAACAAACAGATAATCGAACGAGACAGAGTACTGCCATCTGGAGCTCCTAGGGCTACTCAGAGTTTGCCATTTCAGTTCATACAAATGTACCATGTCAGAGGTCAAAGGTCATTGTGACCTTATCACACAAGAGGTCTTGAATCTCACACGTCTTTTACTCCCCTCAATCAGGGTTCGCGCACTCACACACACATGGCTCCTAACACGTGGCCGAAGGCATATGTGTGTCCTCTACCAGAGGCTAGGGCCAATTCAACACTCTCAATTATACTACATTAGAAGGGGCTGTACATGTCTGAGTGGATTCCCTGGGCCTTTGAAATACCATGGTTACTATTATAGTAGTAGATAGTGGTAGTTTCCTTGGCATGATTTATACTGACACAGGTTTGGATTCAGTCCAGTGCTTGTATGAATGAACACTTAACAATCAAGTTGTGTGTGTCTGTGTGTGTGTGTGTACGTCTATTTTGTGTGTATCTGTATAAGGATTCATTAGTGTCTGTTTGTGTGTGTGTGAGTACAGGTGAGCACAGGTACATTGAAGAGTGCTGTGTGAGAGACAGCTGGGCAGGATCAGAGCTGTCAACAAGTGCAAGCTTCCCGCTGCTGTTCCAACAGCTGGCTGCGGGAGGTGCAACATGAGAGGACGCAAGCGCTGTCTGCGGTGGGACGCCGGGGACGGGGCGTGCCGGATGTGAAGGAGAGGGAGAGAAAGCATACACAGCATGCCTGGACAAAATGGGCAGCAGCACCTCCTTTGAAACCGGAGAGATTGCGAAAGAGAAAGGGAAAGTCGTTGGGGGGGTTGTGTGATGTGTTTTGGGTGGAGGGGTGGCGGGGAGTACAGTGAGGTGGAGTCAGGTAGGAAGGTTGTGCGAGGTGAGAGGTCACCCTTCACTAACCAGCTGGTGCCCACAGAGGTCAGAGGACAAGCTCTTGAAAGGTTAAGAGCAAATTCCACACCCTGCAGGTGGAGCTGACTGCAGGTGGATGATCGGCCTTCTGGGTGAACTCCAGATAACAGGATAATAATACAAATCTACAACAGTCACCACTGTATTTAAAGGGCACTACCTTGCACATACTTACAAACATTCCAAAAATTGGCTCATTTAACATAAACTAACTTTATCAAGCCAGCTGTTGCAATGCATTTTGGGTTGAAAGCATTTTCGTATTTCCATGCCATTGGTGTTATCTTTTGGCACTTTCATGCTAAAATGCATTGGCGGCTGGGACTGGGGATGAGGAGGCAATTCTGCCTCTTGTGTTTAATAAAGTGGCATGAGAGGGTGTGGTAGAAGAACTACTATAGTGGGACCACCTGTCCCACATGCTGTACTGTGTAGCACGCTACACGCTGAAGGTATGTCCACTTTGCTATAAATATCCCACTTTTTCATCTGTCATGAAAGCACGGATACGAGCCTATCCATCTATCCATTTTGGAATGTAATATGTCCATTCTGTTCAGAGCAAACACGGACAGGATAGAGCTTTTTGTCAGTCTGTCCCACAGGATTAAATTTACTGTACAAATTTGCGTCTGCCACAAAAAACATACAGACTGTCATTTTATTTTGCCTATTTGGAGATGGTCTTATATGCTTATATGATTATAGTACTTTGTTTTTGACATTATGTAAATGCGGGTTAGATTCCTGACTTCCACATTGTAAGTCTGGGTCCCTTTGGATAGTAGTGTTAGCTAAATACCAGTCAACTTTACTTTTTACTTCCACACTTTTTATCAATGAGTATAGTACTTTGCTTTTGACATTATGTAAATGTGGTTGTTTTATTTTGTTGCTGTTTCTATGCCATTTTTGAAGGATTGTTTTAAAGCCACATTGCACCTTGACACATTGATAAAAAGAGTAGAAGTAAAAAGTAAGAATTTACACTACTACTGTACACTACTATCCAAAAGGACCCAGACTTTGTGGAAGTCAGGAATCTAACCTGGGTCACCCAATTGTCAGTTGAGCAATGTAAACACTCCCTCTGTAATGACCTTATATAGCTACATTAAACAAGCTTGCACTCTGTGGTCCAGCGGTATTGGTGCAGATTTAAAGGTTCAGACATCAAAAGAACTTGGCAAGGTTGACTAATGAGTAAGACTGTGTAAACTCCAAGGATTTACTGCCTATTTGGTTTAACAAGTCAGGTAGGCTAATATTTTTTTAAATTTTAACGTGACTCAAACTTGGCTTCTCTAACAATGGTAAGAATGGAATAATGGTATAACAAGCGGTTGATTGAAACCTATTATATGGGATGACGCCTAATGACAGAATTTGTGAATATTTATGCATGTGATCTAGGCTATATAATGATGTTTCAGAAAGAACACAGTCAAGTCTTATTTCAGTCCAGTTTTTAAGTGTTCTTTAGCACGTTTATTTGGAGATCAATTACAAGCAGGGGTGATATTCATATGAGTCTGGGAAGAAGTCCCTCGCCTCCCAGCAGACAGGCCTACACAAATAAAGCCTCAAAGCATTCTGCTGCAATGAAGATGTGAGCAGAGCCTCATTCATGCCCTCTGATATTCATTCATAAACAGCGAAAGCATCTGCAACTTGATCGACTGATCGCTCCGACGTCTGGAGAGGGTAAATAAATCTCTTCCAACCAACACTGGATCTGGAAGCGAAATAACTGTGTGCTAAGTTTGCTATTAGGGCAACCGATACTGGCCGTGTCCCTAGTCCAACACGAAGCTCAAAGTGTTTTGTTATTTTTTTAGATGCAGCATCAACAGCGGAAGTACCAGGCTCAGACAGTAATAAGAGGGTCACTTGATAGTGGTTGAAAATAGTCGTCCCAGTCTCATCCCAAAAGGACACTATACATTAGCATTCAAGTGTCAGAGGAGGGGAGCGTGAGCATAGGCTCTATGTGCAGTATGTCTGTGGCTCTCCAGGCAAGTTCTCTATGCAATAAAAAGGGTTCGATTGATCTTGCGTCAACTTGCATATCTCTCAGTGCGTGTGTTTATGTGAGTGTGTTTGTGTGTGTGTGTGTGTGAGCGATAGATTTCACTCTTCCTAACAGAATGCTTCTGATCCCAGTCCATGGCTCCCCCAGCTCCTGTGTCTGTTGAAGCCTTCACTCACTCGGTGGGCTGGCGTTTACAGCTCCCTCCCGTACCCCCTACCCTTTCTCCCCTTCCTCCCTCATTAGCCCATGAAATACTGGGGTGATTACCTGTGCCCTCTCCAGGGACCTTACCCCACTACCACCCCCCACCCACCCCCCCAACCCCTGCCCCCGTCCTGCAGGCCCTCGGGCACACACAAGGGGACCCCTCTAATCCTGGCCGTGCCCTCCATCAAGGGTATCACCCCTGCACAGCTTTCAGGAACCCCTGGAACACAAGGCGGGTGTCAACGTGTGCCAGTGCATGCTTGGTTTGGCCACCCACCCCCATGCTCCACCCTGCCGCCACCCCACCTCTCTGTCACTGCTCAAATACCTCCTGGCTGGCACCCGCTCCGGCTTGCCAACAAGGACAGGGGGCAAACGGAAGCATGGGATGGATGTAAGTATGTGTCTGTGTATGTGTGTATGTGTGTGTGTGTGTACTCTGTACATGTGTGTTTGTGTGTGTGTGTGTGTGTGTGTTGTGGGGGGTGAGAGAAAGAGAGACAGTATATGTTTCTGTGTGAATGTTTCTTTGTATTTATGCATGTCTCTGAATTGGTGTGTGTGTGTGTGTGTGTCAAAAAGAAACAGAGCGAGAGAGAGAGAGAGGGTGAGAAAGAAAGATTCTTGCTGCAAGTGTGTTAGAGTGTGCATATGCAAGTGTCTGCATGTCCAGTACGCCAGTGCGCATGCATTAGTACATGTCTCTGGGACTGTGTGTGTGTGTGTGTGTGTGTGTGTGTGTGCTGGTAGATGCAGTCGATGAGTGTGTAGACTGTGTCTCTCACCCAGCCCCACCCCGTTGCACAGGAGCTCCAGAAGCCCCTGTGTGTGAGCCAGGTGACAGGAGTCGAGGAGTCGCACCCTGATGCATCTCTCCCCCCTGCCCATCCACCCTCCTGCTGCCCGCCCGCCCGCCCGCCCGCCCGCCCGCCTGCCCGCCCGCCCGCCTGGGTGTCCTGTGTTCCGCTCTGGCACCCCCGGACTGCTCGCTGACACAGAAGAGAGAGAGAGAGAGAGAGAGAGAGAGAGAGAGCACTGAGAAAGATGGATGGAAAAACAGATTAATGCTTCGTGACAACTACTGGATCCCTATTGATTTCGGTGGGTGGGTGGGTGGGGTGGCTATTTGCAAGAACTATTTGCAAGCTATTCCTCATGGGGATGATCTGTTGAGAAAAAAAAACAAGGTCACTTGTATGTCCTGTCTGTCAAAGGTGTCTCTACAGTACATCTCACATGGACTTGTAGATTACTGTCACCTGATAGGAGTTATTTTTACTGTTCTGTGCTGATAGAGACAGGCAGTAATGGCATAAAACTTTCACATTAACACATTTCTAATAATGAATCACTTAATAATGCATTACTAATAACAAAGCAACTTATAACACATTTCTAATAACAGAACACCTTATAACACATTTTTGCAAAAGGAGATCCTGCATGGAAACAAATTCTTGTGATCTTGAAATGCTGTCAGAAGACTGTAAGACTTCTGCTCACTTCTGCCATCTGTAGCTGCTGCTGAGCTTATAGATATTGATGCAGGGACTGGTAGATCAGACGCTGAAAGCAATACATATCATGTCAAATTGCTGTTTCATAGTGTTGAACAGTAATGCTTCCAACTGGCCACTAGATGGAGAGCTCGCAAATTGGCAATAGACTGACGTTTGTGGAAATATCAATTTATGATATTATATATCGAAATACATAACAATCACAGTTATATACTGTAGATAAAATGTGTATAAATAAAATCAGAAAAAAATAAATGTTACAGCTGCAATAAACATACACAACATATCTTAATGTGGCATGACCAAAAAGCTAATTAAATTTCAGGAGGATAGAAGACCAGCTGGACCCCATTACAATCAACGAAGTTGTACTGTATAGAGGGTAAAAAACTCACAGATGACCTGACCTGGGATGGTCAGATTGTGAAAAAATGTTCCACACCTGAATGTTTTTCCACACCTGAAGACTATTTGAAAATTTGGTGAAATCCAAGATCTTGAATACCTTTTACAAAGGCACTACAAGGAAATCCTGACCGGATGCACTAATGAGTTGGTTGTAAGCTGCTCGGCATCCAAACGAAAAAGCACTAAAAGTTCAACCTACAGCATTTGTGGATGAAATCTGCCCTCCATCAAGGACTAAATCTGAATAAATGCAATTTCAGGGACTTGACATCCACAAAGCTAAAGCTGAGAAAAAAAACATGCTATGCTACCTAGTTCAAAGTCAAAGAAAAAGTAAGTCAGTTGAAGTTGAAAGTTGAAGTCAGTTTTATTGTCAATTTCTTCACATGTACTTAACATGCAAAGGAATCTAATTTATCTTTCTCAATGTGCCATGTGTAGAGAAGACAAGACAGGACAAACAGTAAAGTGCACAGGCACAACACAAAACATGTCCTAACCACTAAAGAAACCATTGGTAAAGTGCAAATGGATTAAGGCATAAGCTTTTACTTAAATAACTAGACATGAGTGTATCAATAGGGTGTTTCAAGTCTACTTTCAAAAGTTTTGTGCTGTGAAGGAGTGGCAGCTAAAGTTGTATGTACAGTATAAGTGTGAGTAAGGGTTTTGAAGTAATTAAATAAGCAGTAAGCAATGAATAATAAATAAAGTAACAAATAAGCAGTAAGTAATAAATAAAAAGATGTTTTTTTTTGAGGAGGCCAGATCCCTGGTAGGTGGCTCTGTGAGTGGAGAGGGAGAGAGTTCAGCAGTTAATGATCCTCACCAGTGATCCTCTGTTGTGTTGATGCACTGCAGGGCTTTCATTGCAGCTTCCGCCCCCCAAAGTCATGCAGCTGGAGAGGATACTTTCAATGGTTCCTCTGTAAAATGGGGTGGTGATGGGTGATGGTGGGGCACTTGCAATACATAGCTTGAGTCTGTGCAAGAAGTAGTGGCACCACTGGGCTCTCTTTGCCAGTGGCACAGTGTTGGTGGTCCAGTAGAGGTCCTCACAGAGTGCTGCTCACTCTCTCCACAGTAGCACCACTGATGGCCAGCAGCGTTGTTTGTGTCCTCTGGAGGTTTGTTCTGCTGACGTTCAGCCGGAGGTTGTTGTTTCTGCACCATGTGGTCCGCAGGTCGACCTCTTTCCTGTAGTGAGTCTCCTCGCCCTTGCTGTTGTTGTGACGTCCGCAAACTTCACAAGATGATTGGAGCTGTAGGTTGGTGTGCAGTCGTGTCGTGTGTAGCAGGCTGAGGCTGAGGCCCAGTTTGTCAAGGCGACAGGCGTCTGCTAGGGGCCGAGTTGTGATGGATTGGGATCTGAAATTATTCAGATGAGAAACTGGCTGCTTTTGTTTCAACATATCTAAAATAGGCTTAAGCATTATCATCATAACATCTGAGATACTTCAGCCAGAATAAAGTCTTTAATGATTAGTAATGAATGAGTAGGCCTACGTTTTCTCCGTACCCCCTTGAACCATGCCATTACAGAATATTGGTTTCTGATGTCAGTATTGCTGTCTGTGTGTGTTGGAGAAAAGCAACAGGTAAGAGATCATTACATTAGTATAAAGAGACCCCCCTCCCCCCAATATGTCCCTCCAGGAACTGAGCTCAGTATAATTGAAGGTGGCAAAAGACCCACCAGAGCAGGTGTGAGAGCACTGGCTTCTGTTGCACTGAGACTTGCAGATCAAAGCTAATGAATCCAACTAACACATACTGAGACACACACACACACACACACACAACAGGCTTACAACTGTATAGTGGCCAATGTTTTACTTATGACATCGGTAAGTAATCGTTGATGGAAACGAGCGTCTATACATGTTTGATGTGTTAAATAATGGTAGAAAACAGTGTGGTAGCTCCGTCTTTAATGAATACTAAAAAAAAAAAAAATCACAGTTTTTTCACTCTTCATCAATGTGCGTGAGCCACACGTCATAGCTCAGCGCCTGTTGTTTGTCCTAAATATCTCTGGTCTTTCCAAGCGATGCATTGCATGCACTTAACATGTACAAGAATCAAATGCAAGCCATTGCATAATCACAATCATGCTACAATAAGTAATAACTAAATATGAATCTAAATAATATTATATCTGATTTGGAGTCAACATGAAAAATGGCAATAACACTAACACACAAACACGCATGCTGGTAGTAACAAAGATTACTACAAAACCCATAAGCCATTTAAACAATAGAGATGAACACGCAAATACCCATCAATTAACACCCCCCCCCACACACACACACATGTACACACTCACACACACTCTCTCACTCATACAAACAACAAACAAATTGCACAAACCACCACAACAAAAACACCAAGTACAATGCATAAGATCACACCTTAAATTACTCCTTGCTTTACATACAGGCATGGCATGGCTGCCTTTTGCAGTCTGAGATAAACATATCAGATTCTGTTGTTTTGCCAAAGGGATTAGCTTCGATGATATCCATGTGGTGTTCACCTCTGCCTGCTGAATATAAAGCATGGATCACCAGGGATCCAAAAGGAGGGGGGCATTACACACATGTACACGTGCACACCCACACACATACACACACACACACACACACACACACACACACACACACAC
>JAGFZM010000478.1:166363-197431 GCA_017657215.1 Limnothrissa miodon | reverse complement strand
ACACACACACACACACACACACACACACACACACACACACTCACGCACGCACACACACACATGCGCACACACACACTATCACTGCTGCTGACACATTCTGCCCATGGATGTTTGACTATGTAGAGAGTGACCTTTCTGTTAAAGATGACACAACATGCTAACCTGAAAGGCACTGTTTCTCCCCTGACTAACGTGTGTAAATAAATAAACTAGCGGTTCCGATGGCTAAATGCCACTCAAATAATGCAGTGGGTGAAAACGGGTGTTTTGATGAGAAAATGGAAATCCAGAGAGATCATTTCTGATCACTGAGTGTGACTTCAAGTGAACATTTACTTTGCAGAAACGAATAGACATGGGAGCAGGTGTTAACAAGTAGATAAGTCTGAGATGATTGGAAGTAAGCTAAAGAATGGTGTGTTTTAATTCTTTTGACAGTGGTAGTCACAGGTGTCCCTCCAATGGCTGAAGTCATTAAAGGAGATCCCTTATGTTTTATTTCAACACTCCTCCAACAAAATGGCAGTTTGTTTTTAGAAACAAGGCCTTCAAAGGTCATGGAATCCAATTATAGCCATACTAAATTGGAAAACATAATACTGATGCACTGTATGTTGTCTAGATGTTCATTAACATGGATAACTGTTCGACTTCTCACTAAATGTCACTAAATCTCGAGTTGCGTCTCATAACTGTGCATTAATACATCAAACCACCACATATATATACTACTGCCCACCAAACCAAAGATCATCAGCAAGTTCTTCACCCTACTTATCACAAGAGAGAATGGCCAAAGGTAAGCTCTCTCACCACTGGGAAGAAAAAAAACTTTTTGTTATCTTGTTGTAATCATTTGTCTCCCAGTTCATTTGTTAAGACAGCTCTTTTCTGTTCATCTTCATATGTACAGGATTTGTAACATTTTTGTTGTTTGTCTGTCAGTTTGTTTGCTCTTGCCGGTTCTGTTGGTCCTCAGTTCTCTGGGCCATGTGGAAACATCAGAGAATCAACGCCTTTTCAGGCATGCAGCAGATCGCATGAAGTCCTTGCATATGATGGCTGTTAATATGATCAGGGATTTTGTAAGTGTTCTGTATAAGAGTGTTCAGAAGGTATTTGCTCATTTGAAAGGAAGTGACTGAAAGAATAGAATAGTGAATTCTGCATGTAAAAATCCCAAGTGCTTTTGGTGGGAATAAAAATTAGATTTGGTATAATCTGAGATATGGGTTGAGTCACTCTGGACAGTTGTGTGAAATAAGAGGGGTTATCAGTGAACCTTTCATTGAAGTTAGACACTCAAAATTTCCTGTTGAATGTTCTGTGCTCCCAGGAGAACAGTCTGGACCCTTATGACCGTGTAGAGCTAAACAGCAACTTCCTGCTGTCCAGCTGCTTCTCTGATTCAATCCAGGCCCCATCCAACAGAGAAGAGATTCAGAAGAGTACTGTGAGTTTCCTGCCTTATAATGCCAGAATTTTCAGCTCTTTTAGCAATGCCCTATGAAAATAAATCCTACTTGATTAAGGTCACTTTACTTTAAACTCTGATGTTTAACCTGACATGATCTAGTCGTTGATTTAAAAAAAAAAAAAACTCAAAAAAGTCTCAAATCAAATTATGAAGAATTTGATTGTTGTCAGATATCTCTGTATATATTTTCATGGTTTTCTGACTCAGTTTGAAATTCACATATACATACCTGGCCGTCCCTGAGTCATGTTCTTCTCTCAACAGGTTCTGAGGGTCCTGCGTGTGTCCTACCAGCTGCTGGTATCATGGGAGTTCCCAAGCAAGGCCTTCAGTGGCACTTTCACCAACAGCCTGAAGCCCAACGCCATCACAGAGAGACTCTCTGACCTAAAAATGGGCCTCAGCATAATTATCATGGTAACACACCCATCACAGTACAGACAGTACAATACAAACTTGAATCACCAATGTTTTTTATTATCAGTCGATTACCAGCTCCTCTCTTTTAATCAATTCAGTTAATGTTTTTAGTGTTTTCTTGTTTTTTTAGTACATGCTCTAATTCCTAAAACAAAAGTGGCTGCATTTTTATATATCTTGTATTTGTTTTCCCCCGAGGAGCACTTGACTGGCCAGTCAGCTGTAGAAGAGTATATATCAGCCCCCGCCATCTTTGATGAGTCCTACCTGAATGATGGCAACCCCGGGAAGATTTATTCCCTGATGTCCTGCTTCCGACGTGATATCCACCGCGTGGAGACCTTCCTTATGGTTGCCCACTGCCGTGTGTCCCCCAAAGAGTGCCTCCCCTAGGGTCACACAGCACAGGAGTAAAGGCCACTGCTGGCAGTACATATTTCAGCCTTGTCACTTTCGTATTTATTCTTTACTTCCAGGAGCAGTCATGTCTGCATGTGAGTCAAGCTTAGTGCATTGGTTCATACCTTAAAAGTGTTGCATCAGTTGCTGGTGTCGGTATTAAAATGTATCGATACTGTGTCATTTCCAATGTTAGTTCTAATTCATGTCAAGTGTAAAACAAAAGTATATTATTATATCCTTCAAAACTACATACATTTTTGCAAGTTGTCTTATTGAGTCATGATTTTGCTCTATGTGTTTATGTAAAGAAAGAAAATGTATTTTATTTATTTCTCTAACTTATTTACTACCTTCTCTTTCAAATATCTATGCTAGATTGCCAATAAAGCCCTGCAATACAAATATGTGACTTTCATGTTCATTTAACTCTCAATCATATAAACATGATGCAAGTGTGTGTATATTTTGCCAAAAGTATAATAAAGGTATAGTGAATAGATATTAATATCTACAACTTAACAGTGCTCTTGATAATATCACTGTTTATGTCACATACTTAAAAAGGTTTAAAAATGTAGTGAAATTATGGATGTTGTCTGTCTATTGTGCATTAAAAAAGCGTAGAGTGAGGAATGAGGTAAAGTAATAGGGTGTGTGTGTGTGTGTGTGTGTGTGGGGTGGGGGTGGGGGTTGGGGGGAGGAGTTGTGATGAAGAGATGGGGGTGGCCTCACAACTCCTCCCCCTCAAAAAAGGCCTGTCCTACAGTACCATGTCTTGCCTGAACTGTGGATTTTGTCTATGCTCTGAGGAGATGAAACCTAAGGATGTCCAGAGGATGGAGTGTTTGAGACTGGGGGAGCATCACCATTTTCTGTTCCATCCCTAAATGCTGGATCTGTCTCTTATGATATTTAACATGCATTGCCAAGAGACAGAACATATTTTATAGAAACATAATGAAGTTTGTGTGTGTTTGCAATGCCTCCAAAAATACATCCAAGACAAAAACAAATTGTACACAGATAATTTCTTGCTTCGATGCTAATACTGTCCACATATGGAATACTTGTACAATAACCTGTTTAGAATCTTAAAGGGGCACTAAAGACTTTTTAAAACCTTAAAATAATATTTTCAAAATCGTTTCGGTGGTCCATCAACTCGTAACAAGGTGAGCGATACTTGCTGCATTTGCTCTATCGGCTTCAACGGCACTAAACAAGTTTGCCCAATCGGGTAGCGATCTGTAGTTCAAGTGAAACTACAATTGACTTGCCTTATGCATGGAATGCGTCCGTTCCAATCTATGGAGGGTGCGATTTTCCAAACTCCTTGGTGCTGCTTTAAATGCCGCCAAATGTGGTCTATGAAGTTAAAGCAGTCACAAAATGTCACACTTGGTCTCTATGCTCTGTTCAAAAGTCTGGCTGGTGTTACTCCCAATAGTTCCCAGACTCAAACTTATTCACTATTTCTCAGGAAGAAAATAATTCTTAACTGAGATGTACTAAAATGTACTATGTTATATTACTAAGGAAAATATACGTAAATAAATTTACAGTAGATTATACGGTTAGCAGAATAAAACTTGAGTGCCACTGTAATAACATTAATATGAAGGTTGCATATAAGACTTGTAAGATCCATACTATCTATAAGAATCCATACTAAAACTGAGTACTAAGTGGCTTATGATACACAATGCCCACACCAATAGTGCAGTGAAGTAGTGCCATAAATTATGCAAACTCAATGTAATGAAGGCCTACTGAATATAGTTGATGGTCAAAATATATTATAGACCATGTTTACCCAGTCATAATAACCTGATGATTGGCACTAATCAGGCAAATGTAATAATCCGTTCTGATGTGTTTACATGCATTATAGATAATCTAAAATGGTTTAATGATCTGGTCAATTGTCAATGGATTTCTACTGTTTTAATTGTCTACCAGTGTTTCTCACACGTGTGAAAATCCAAATTATAATATGTGTTTATCGTTTTTCTCATAAACTAATAACAGCAGTAATCCAATTATAATACTGGTTTACCGTATTCAGTATTCATGTCCACTTAAAAAATTAGTATTGTTGTGCATGTAAATACACTCAATGGTAAATATGAAGAAACTATGTTAAAGGTGCTCTATGAGATGTTGCAGGGTTTTAGCGTGATTTTATTTTTTATCTCAAATCGTTGGCATTTCCTCTTGATCGACTAGCTTTCTGCTTCCTGAATACACTATGAAAAACCCCGGTCGCAAACGACAACACAGGGGCTGTAATAGTCAAATCAACATTCAAACAAACCTAAACACAACAAACCACAGCCAACCATTCGACAATGAAGATGGTAGGGGATGCGCACTAACTCCCACCCCATCTTGTTGCCGATTGGTTTGTCGTTGTTTGTTATGTTTAGGTTTAGATTCCCCTTTCGCTAGTGTTTGTTAGAATACACCACTCAGGTTTGAGTATTACAGTCCCTGTGTTGTCTTTTGAGACTGTGTTTTTTCATATTGTATTCAGGGGGCAGAAAGCTAGCTGATCAAGGGGAGATGACTACAATTTGAGGTCAAAATGATATAGCGCTAAGATCCGGCAAAATCGCGCCTTTAATGGATAACATTTTACTGCAGAAGTGCATAATTGTTAACTAATTTCACGTACGTTGTCAAGAACTGTGCGACTACTTGTGTTCATAAAGATCAGATAACTTTCCAAAACTCTATAGTATGTGTCCATTGTAAATATTCAGGATGTACATACGAATAAAAGACAGATTATATAGTTCTGAGCGGTAAATGTTGAATTTGATCTCTTTTCCAATCCTGTTCAAGAGTGAAAAACACTCTCTCAAACAGTTTGTGTCCCATGAGCTCAATCCGACTTACTAGCCTGATTTTGTATTGCCTGATTGTGTATTTATTCATGTAAGTGTGTGTGTGTGTGTGTGTGTGTGTGTGATGGACAATATACACCACACCAAAAGATTGAACATGCTTAATATTCAAAGTCGAACCCAAGGTCTGTGTGACCTGTATATGTAATCTATGTTGACACCAGGCTTGTACAGCGAAACTGATCTGTCTGAATAACTTTTTTAGGAGCACGATGATACCTAGCCTGAAAAACGGATATCAACAGATTAAATGCATAATAACAACATAGGGACATTGTGCACCCAAATACGCACACACATGCACACACAAGAAAGAAAAATATCTAAATGAGCGTCATGGAACCTCTCCTGTTTCTCAATATGATCAATTAATGCATTAGCAACACCTGTATATAAAGCTTAACTTGAGGCATATGACAACAAATTCCCAAGAGCTTTTCAAACGGTGATTCTACACTCATCCTCACCAGCAAAATGACTAAAGGTAAGAGCATTTTCCATTGAGCTGACAGAAGACTGCTGTAATGTTTGTGTCATATTGCTTTATAACAAGGATGCATCATTGTTAACACAGAATTACCCTTAGGCCTACATGTTTATTACCTCGACAGTCAACATATCCTTTTATTGTTTTATTTTATTTATTTATTTATTTATTTTATTATTATTTCTGGTTTATATTTTTTTGGTTTGCAAAATTTACAAATTTTATAATATTGGTATAGGTTACTGAAACAATTGTGACTGTAAGGTTAGTTCTATTGTTCTATTGTGCTGATCATTAATAAATTATTGTGCACTGATCACTGATAGCAACTGATCATGACTGAGTCACCACGATCCACGAATTCCTATATTGTCTGTCTGTTATGTACACAGGGTGCTTGTTGTTGCTGCTACTGCTGCTGAGCATCACTGGGAACAGCGCATTGGCTATCAATAGTCAGCATCTGTTCAACAATGCTGTCATGCGCGTGCAAGTTCTACACCAGTTGGCTGCAAGAATGATCACTGAATTTGTGAGGGTCTTTATTTGTTTTACTTTTACAGGAACAAAGTAAGGTTGAGAGGGGCATAAAAGGGTGTGAAAGTAACTTAGACCGACACAAAATGTTTGCCTATGTTTAGGAGGAGAACCTGTTCCCAGACGACCGCAGGGTACTCAGTAAGATCTTCCCTCTGTCTTACTGCATCTCGGACAACATTCCAGCTCCCAGTGATAAAGATGAAACCCAAAGGAGCTCCGTAAGTCCAAAAAGTTAGGGATTTCATTGCCTCCAAAACCCCAGTGCTGCCTCTAGCTGTTTTTCAATCCAAACGCGGTGTCTTCATTATTTCATTTACATACATATGATGCTGCCAGCAGGTTTTGCAGCTTATTAAAGCGTCACTAACTTTTTATCTTTTAAAAAAAGTTAATTTGCCATGCCTTGGTCTCTTAACAGATTCTTAAGTTGCTCCGAACATCCCTTCGGCTCATTGAGACCTGGGAATACCCAAGCCAAGCTTTCAGCAGGGCTTTCCTTAATAGCTTGGGGCCAAATGCCATCTCAGACAAGCTTAGCGACCTAAAGATGGGTGTCAATGTGCTCATTGGGGTAAGGCTATTAAACATCAGTCATTTGCCTATGAACATTTACATGACAGTGGGCCAAAGCCACAGATTCTAATCAATAATGGAATGATTCAAACATGTTTTTACTTAGAATTGTGAATAAAAATGTAAAAAGCACAACAACCATTTCAAGAGTGCTGTCATCTTCAGGTCTACCTGAATGGTCAACCTGACATGCAAGGTAACGACTCCCTGCCACTCCCCTTTGAGGACTTTTACCTGACCCTGGATGACAACGACCTGAGCAAGAGTTACCGCCTTATGGCCTGTTTCCGCAAGGACATGCACCGTGTGGAGACCTTCCTCACCATGGCCAGTTGCCGGAGGTCCCCAGACTCTAACTGCACTCTTTGAAAGTAGGCAGTGGTGTTAGGGGACATCATGGCAGATCAATAGCCCAGCACAGAAGACCACTCCATTGATTTTTCATTAACTTCTTTGGCGTATTTTTCTTTTCTTAACACGATTATGTGACATGGTGTATGTTTGGGGTGGGATTGGGTAAGAGAAGTGCATGAATAAGTCTGACTTGTATCTTGTGTTGTAAACTACTTTTAGCTGGAAATTGATCTAGATCTGTTCTGAGCCAGATGTGTAGCTCCCATCTGATAGGCGTTCTTGTATTCTTGCATGTAGTAACCGATACACAGGCTTGCAATGGTGCTAAGCAAAAAGTACTTCCCACAGCTTAGGATGGTCACAACAGTGATCATGATAACATTATGAAAGAATCCGGCATTACTAACTAGTGTTCAGTCTTTTTGAAATGCTCATTGTTAAAGTTGTTAAACTATTTTCATTTGTCCTGATGGTGGCCCTTCAATTTGTAACTATCCAAATGGATTTAGATTTGTTTTGAGTTAGATCATGTCATTTAATAGTAGCCTAAATGAATGTCTGTGGACGTATTGAAGATACAGTATTTTCCAATAAAGAGATGTAGCACTAACAATTTGGCACTTTTTTAATTTGGTAATTTGCTGCAGTGTGAACATCAAAATGCATACTGTATCTCATATTATTGTTTTTGTAAGCCAGAATCAGGGATCGGACCCGGGCAAGTGAGCTAATGAAGTGACTTAAGTGCACAGTGAGTTTGATCTTCAAAAATGTATTGACAAAAACTTTGGACTGCTCGGAAGATCAATAGAACAACTAAAAATGCTCAGTTTTTCAAATCAAGAATGAACATGAACACAGAAATATTATAATAGTAGTTTAACAATCGTCAAATATTAACTCAGGTCATTGTAGCTATATATTAACAGCAAAGTAAGCTCAACAAGGGAAATGTCAAGTTCAAGATGTTATCATGCAAGCTAAAAAGTTCACTACAAGAAAGATATTTACTCATTTTAAGTTTATTTAAAAATGTTTATATGAAATCTAACATAATGGCAACACCAATTACCCCCCATTATTATGCCATTCAAATATAGCCTTACTGTATAGGCCGTATACAATATGATAGACAGTTACATGAAAAAGATCTGTAGATATCATAAAACGTCACGATATGCATACTGCATTACATTACAATGTATTGGCCAATAACAATGCAGCAAAGCAGTGAGTCAGAGGGAAAACATTTCATGAGCTATGAAATGAAAAAAAACAAAAAAAAAACAAACAAAAAAAAAAAACCCTTAGGCTTTGGTGAAGGGAATGTTAATACATCAATCACATGCAACGACAAGGCATTATTACAACGTTCCAGAGTTGTGGTAACAAAAGTTAAAATGTGAGATCCATGCTGCATACAGACATAGCTGTGAACAGGTCGGGGTGCAGTAGAGAGGAGCCCCAATGTTGCATATGGCCTGTGGCGATGGAGGCACTCTCAAGCAGAGGTGCAGGTGTAATAAAGGCAGAAAAACAACTTAAGCATGTGCTCCAGAGGTGGAACATTATGTTTTTGTTTTTGTCGCTGCCATTATTTAGGACTCAGGACCTTTTTTTATGGCCCAAATTTTACAGCTAATAGCTGAACTTGTTCCTTTTAGAATGCTAAAATATCATCCTAGTAATGATAAAAAACAGACATTTTTTGTAAAAAATTGTAAAAACAAAAAAACAAACAGAAAAAAACTATTAACACTGATTAATTTCCACTCGTTTATCTAAAGCTTCCTAAAATAGTGGCAAAAGTCATTCCATACTTGCCATTCAAGTCTCCTTGTAAAGAAAAAAAAACTGTGATTCTGATGTCTAAGACAGACACAAAACAAACTTTGACTAAGCTTAGTTAAGCAGTTTGACAATGTAGTTGACACGAAAAAACAATTAACACTGATTCATTTCCACTCGTTTATCTAAAGCTTCCTACAATAATGGCAAAAGTCATTCTATACTTGCCATACAAGTCTCCTTGTGTAGAAAAAAAATATGATTGTGATGTCTAAGACAGACACAAAACAAACTCTGACTAGGCTTAGTTAAGCCATTTGACAATGTAGTTGACACGATAAAAAAAGAAAAAAACAATTAACACTGATTCATTTCCACTCGTTTATCCAAAGCTTCCTTCAATAATGGCAAAAGTCATTCTATACTTGCCATACAAGTCTCCTTGTGAAGACAAAAATACTGTGATTGTGATGTCTAAGACAGACACAAAACAAACTTAGACTATGCTTAGTTAAGAAGTTTGACAATGTAGTTGACACAATGCTACATTAGGCCTGAAACAGTTTGTGTGTGCCTGCTCCACCTGCAATAAAAGTTCCCAGTGTTACTGCCCGATCTGTCCCTAATCCTAAAATCCTACTCAACGCTACTTATCACTACTAAATTCAAACTAAGCTACTAAAATTGACTAATTCTCCACGGACATTTTAAATTGATAATCACTCCTGTTTAGGTTAGTAGGAAAAATATGCATATTAAGTTTTTAACAAAACATTTTGACAAGTTGGAAGTTTCCATACTGTAAATGAATGCATTTGACCAGTTGCATTTATTTGAAGAGCATTGCATAAGCTAGATGAAGGAAGGGTTGAACAGCTCACATACATCTACTGCAGGGAGAGCTCAGCTTTGCATTTGGTAGGCTTACCACACCTGAAATTGATAATGCTGACAGTAATTTAACCTCACAGCCTGTAGTTTTAGTAGGCTAAAGTGTGCTTACAAATGTTTAAAAATTTACAACATTTCTGCCTGATGTATAGGGCTCCGTGTAATATTTTTGACTATGAGATATGAGCTAGTGGTTAATCAATGGCTTGAAGAGTAATTTAAATTGTCATGGTGTGGGCTTATAGGAGCTCTTTTATACAGGCGGCTAGTCATTGACGTCTGTCAGTGGCTGGACAGGTTGCTCACCGGTAACCTCCTCAGATAAGTTGGTTCTTTCTTCAGTGGCCACGTTGAAGACCTCCATGATGATGGCAATGGACATGTTGATGGCTACCAGGAAGGAAATGATAATGTAACTGCAGACAAAAATGATCCCAACCCCGGGGCTGCCACAGTTACCCCTCACATCAGATCCTGGGTGTTCCAAGTCAGGGTCACAGTCGGGTGGACCGCTGTTCATGATGGGTGAAAGAAGCCCATCCCAGCCAGCTGATGTTGTGATGGTAAACATGCATATGATGCTGCTGCCAAAAGTCTCAAAATTGTACATGTCATCGAGCATGCCCTCATGCTTTACATATGCAAAGCTGAACATACCAAAGATGGAATAAGTGAACATTATGAGGAAAAGGAAAAGGCACATATTGAAAACAGCTGGAAGTGACATTTTCAGGGAAAACAGAAGTGCTCGGACTCCCTTGGTGTTGTCAAAGTGACGTAAAACTTGACCGATCCTGGCCAGACGTAACATGGTGAAAACATTGGGGGAGAAAAAATATGATTCCACGATGTCTGCAAGAAAGGTCCCTTAAAAGCAAAACACACAGAATTAATACACTACAATCTATCCCTATAATAGTTCTTAATACATTCAAACTATCTTTTCCACTTACCCGCTATGCACAGAATAAGAACAACAAAGTCCAAAACATTCAGTCCTACAGTGAAGTAGTACTTTCGGAGGCCAATCATCTTCAAAATGAATTCAATGGTGAAGATCAAAAGCAAAACAAAATAGATGAAAAAATGGATCTCATGCTTCCGATCACTCTGGTTGTCTGTTTCTGTCATCATCACCACCATGTTGAAAATGATCACTGCCATCATGAAGACGTCAAAGTATTTGTTAGTGACTACATCGAAGACAAGACCTGAACATTTGCCCTGTGTGAACAAAAAAAAGACTGGAATTATTACAGGAAATTATCAAACAATTATCACCATTCAAAAACATTGCCTATTCAGTGCCATATCAATACGAGTTACTAGGCATAGTTAAAAACAACAGCAACAAAAAAATAATGAACATGAACATGGCTTAGGTACTAGGGTGGTTCAGAGGTTTTTTAAAGAAGGGTCACTTAGGGCGGAATTTTCCAGGTGGCTTAAGTAAATAAAAAGCGCATAGCACATATTCTCCTCCTGACTTAAGTCTTTTTACCGTTACGCACTTTTGAGGACTGTATAAGGGTCAAGCTGTCGGTCACAGACGAATTTGAACATGCAAAAGTTTGTGATATTCTATATTACATTGTTCACCATTGTACATACAGTAGTCAAATCCTTTAAGGAATTTGGATGGCGGTAAGGTGTGTGTGTGGTGTGGTGTGTGTGGGGGGGATGGGAGTGGGGGTGGAGGACATCTGTTTTGAATTGTAGCAAGTCTGGACGTTATGACGCGGGACAATTCAATTAAAGCAGCCACAAGCCTCATTACAGCTGGAGGGGGACCAAGCAAGTCTGCCTCTCCTTTACTCAGCTCATCAGGATGGGAGGGAGATCCAAGGTTGCCTGCTTCAAAGAGGCTACCTCTGCCTCTAAATAACAGCCTCATCATTACATTGCTCATAATTATTTCTTAGCTACATTTATCACAACCACAAGAAATTATCAGACAAAATCATCAACCCTGTTCCTGTTTTTTTATAATCCTCGTCTGACTTGGTATCCTGTTGTAATACTTTTTATATTACGCAACTGTCTGTTCTACCGATTGTTCAATTAAAATACGAGAGTAAGACCATATTTCTACCATGTTCTCAAAAATTAAAGCCAAAATGCCTGCCCTGCACTTGCTTGCTTGAGTGGGAACGAGAGGGCCTCGCAGACAGCCACGCAGCAGAGGTGCAGGTGTAATAAAGGTGTAATAATAAACACGCATTTATCGGCATTGTCTGGACATCTTACGAGTGCGACTCACAGATACCCAGTGTATTCTGCGCTTTTGTCTGGGCCGTGGGGCCTTTGCAGAACACCAGCTATGCTGCCGCAGCAATAATCTACAAAACCTGAGAAAAAACTGAGAATTTCGAAATGACATCACTCTGAGATTTTTTTTTGTGTATGTGTGACTGTAATCTTATTTTTATTTCTCCTCTGGGGAAGACCCATGGAACAAAAAGACTAAGGTAGAAGGAGCACATTTTAAATAGTGTTTGCTGGTTAAGAGCGCTAAATTTTTTATTTCTTATTTTGTCATTGCACACAGTTTATGAATTCAAGGAAATTGCATTATTCCGTGGCAAATGTTTTGCACTGGTTAAAATATTATGTCACTGTGTTAATTGATTTGTGGTCATAATTTGATTTTGATAGCTTAGCCTATAGGCACAGACATACACTTAATCTTGTCATGTCATAGTCCTATACCTATTCGAATTTAAAGTCGTGGTTTAAACTTTCCATTGACTACAACTGCATATTCATGGTTAATCCAAAAGTCCTTGTTCCATGTTTTCCTGATAGCCACAATCCAATTGGAACAGAGACTGCCTCTATTTTGGATTAATAACACTCCTTTTGTAAGACCGCCTTGATTTTCGAATTTAAGCGCTGTAGCAGGGACAGATAAATACAGAGGAGAGTACACACAGTACAAAAGCACGTAAATAAAATCACGTAAAAACAGACTTATCGGAGAATTCCGCCCATAATGATTTAAATTATTCAGTTAAGCAGCCTAATAAAACAGTGTAGCCACCAAATACGTTTTTTGTAGTCTACAATAGAATATTTCTCCTATAGTATGTGTGAACTTCAGTCTGAACCTCAAACATAACAAAGCAGATGGGGGAATTTGTGTTGCTGCAACAAAGAAAATTCAGACATGATAGTGTCAACTCACTACTTAAAGGTGCTTTATGAGATGTTGCAGGATTTTTGCGCGATTTTATTTATATCTCAAATCGTAGGCATCTCCCCTTGATCGGCTAGCTTTCTGCCCCCTGAATACACTATGAAAAACTCTGGTCTTTCACAACAAATCATGGGCAACTAATAAACAATAAAGATGGTAGAGGACACACATTAACTCCCACCCCATCTTGTTGCCGATTGGTTTGTCGTTGTTTGTTATGTTTAGGTTTAGATCCCCCTTTCGCTAGTGTTTGTTTGAATACACCACTCAGGTTTGAGTATTACAGTCCCTGTGTTGTCTTTTGAGACTGTGTTTTTTCATAGTGAATTCAGGGGGCAGAAAGCTAGCTGATCAAGGGGAGATGACTACGATTTGAGGTCAAAATAATATAGCGCTAAGATCCTGCAAAATCTAATAATTTATATATTACATTAATAATTTAAATAATTTTGATTTGGTCTTTCTAGTCTGTATTGCTACCGCTGTGTTGGGTTCCTAATGCAGTGCTACCTCTCCACTCCCAGGACACAGCCTGCTCCAACAGTTTTTGGGAAATACCCTGTGTTTTATTCAGAGAGCAGAATGACCTCTAGGGGCATGTTGCTTAATTAGTTATGTTTACAAGCAAATAAACTCCTATTAATGACTAATTATCCTGAAACTACTATGCTACTATTAATCATTTAATATGCCTGTAAAATCCAAAATGAAACAGTCACATCCTCACTGTCTATTGCACACAAGAATCAGCATCAAAGGTTTAGGTGTTTATTATGCTTGAATTGGTCAAGGCAGGTACAAAGATTTTCAGTGCAAATTTTATATGCTTTATATATAGTTTATATGCTTTTATATATAGTTTAAAATGTCACGTTAGATTACAGAGCAAATTTGTAGGCTATAAAAGCTTTTTGGTCTGAAATGGTAAGCCCAACATAAAGTATGTGTCATACTGATGGGTTGCAGTTGATTGTTGTCTCTAAGATGAGTCTAAACTTACACCCTATACCCTTCAGACATGGTGACCTAAAATCCTTTATTGACGAATTTCCTGGGTAACATAATGTTTTGTGTAATCAAACACATGGGTTGAAGATATCCCCAGAGACCAAAAAGCTTACTGTACAAGCTATAGATTTGCAGTACATGTCCACAATTTTTTTGGGTCAATATTTAGAGTCATGTAAGAGTGTGTGAGAGGAAATTAAGTTCCTATTAGGAGTGGAAATTCATTTCCTAATTTTTCTGTTACCAACCTCTGGTCTTGGTATTGGCTTCCCTGGTTCAACTTGTTTCTTCATAGTATTGTAGTACTTTTTCTGTGACTCCGTCATCAAAATACCATTGCCTTCAAAGTAAAGGGGGAAAAATAATGATTATTTTATGGATGCAAGGAATAATCTCACATGCTCACTGATTTGAAGAAAATAAATGTAGAATACTTCTATAATAAGCATTCAGTTTTTTCCAATGTATAATATTTCAATTGCACAAAAACCTAATAACTTCTTTAATACTTATCTTTGTCTTTTGTTTGTTGTAGTAGTCAATGAAGACACCAGTGAAGAGATTGAGTGTAACGAAAGCGCCAAAGATGATAAATATGACAAAGTAGAGGTACATGTAGAGGTTTGCTTCATAAACCGGTTGATCTTCAATCTGTTAAGGAAGAAAAAAATACGGGATTTTGTTTCAAATACTTATTTCTATTTATATGTGTAAGCAGTGTTGATGATATGATATGCTACTGAAAAAAAACTAACCGCACGTGAATCCACTGCGGAATACATGATATCCATCCATCCCTTAAACGTTGCCTGCATGATAAGTACAAAAATCTGTTAACCAATATTTTACAGTATACATGTAAGATATGCTTTAAAGGTTAAACCCAGAAACATCACCTGGACCACTTAAACCCTACATTCCTTACACCTTTTTAAGCCAAATTACAGTAGATAATAGGATAATGTCAATACAGTTGTTGCTTTACATTCTTTTGTTTTTTTCTGGGTTAAATTTGACATTTTGAAAATCATTACAACTAGTAGTTTATTTAAAGAAGTTGCACATGGGCTTGTTAGGAGTGGGCCGGCAAACCGCCCTGCTGGTCAGTTGTGGCGTTACATCTGTCTGCTGTCTGTCTGTCACATTGTCTCCACCCACCTCCTGTGCTCACCTTATCAGGGCTTTTCAGGGTAACTTCGAGAGTAACTTGATCACGTGTGGCATAACTTTCCGATTAACCCATACTACGAAAGGTAGATTGGTTTAAACTGAGGTATGCTGCAATGGTAATATACGCCGCACTCCAAAACTGGTCCGAGAAGTTTATGTTCTTGGTTAAACCGAGGTTTGCGCTTAACCACACCCTATAAGTACCGCCCCTCCGCCAACATTTTCGTCTAAGCCAATGGCAACAGCAGGATGATCCGTTTGACATTGGCGCTCTTGTGAGGTGCTCTCTTCGCAGGGTGAGGGTTTTTTAGAGGCCGAGGGAATATCGAGGCAGATGTCTCTAACATCATCACCCACCGTAATGATGCTCTTACTACTGAGCAGATGTGCTTTGCGCTTAGATATTTTGCCAGTGGACAGGTATTCCATCGGTGATGCTGAACATCTGAGCATAAATATGTTGTATAATTTGCAAGGTGGTTCTCTCTAAACTTGATGCATTTGTTGTTTTCCGCTCTGCAAATCATAGAAGGGTTTAAGCAATCGCGGGTAATTACTAATATAAAAATAGGTGTCATACACTTCCATAAAGGCAATTGTGCAAGTGCACCCCAGAGCGTGAGGGTGATTATGTCAATTACAAATCTTTTCACAGCATCAATGTGCAGGTGTTGGGTATTAGGTGTATTTTGATGTATTATGTACTAGCCCATAACCCACCTAAAGTATTAATTTGCATTTTGTTTGGGAGATTATTCTGAAAATGATAGCCTATAAATAGGCCTACTATTTTCATTTTTTTCTCTAATCCTTTTTTTGTAAAAAGTCTGGTGGAGCTGAATATAAATATTTCTAATTCTAGGGGTGGCACACCTTGCCATTACACACTAATGAGACTTAATACCCTTGAGTGGTACCAGCGGGACGAATTTGAGGGTCTGCCTTAGGGACTATTAGGTGCTCAAATCAAATTCAAATCACATGTTGGTCAACAGGGTGATAGATGGATCTGCTGCATTTTACCTGAACACCCTCTTAAATTCATACATTGCGCCCACTCCATCCCTTTAAGGGTCTAGTACTGCCAACACCTAGAAGTCATTCCTGACTATTCTCTTGTAGTTCCATACTGATTGAATGACCAAGTGCTACCAGAGCAACAGATACCCTCTCCACCTCCAAGACTCAGCTCTTCCAAGTTTACTTTTGCCTTGAAACCTACCATATTCCCCCATTACCCTTTTTCTACTGCACCTCTATCTTACTCCTGAACCATCATTTTCTACAAATTTCCTCTTTGCATGTCACACTCTTAGTAAGGTTATGAATTGTATTTTAGCTCTATGAGCAGGATTTTAGCGCAATTTCATTTTTATCTCAAATCTGGTCTCGAACGTCAACACAGGGGCTGTAATAACTGAAACCTGAGTGGTGTATTCAAACAAACACTTGCGATAGTGGGATCTGAACATGACAAACAACGACAAACCAATTGGCAACAAGATGGGATGGGAGTTAATGTGCGTCCTCTACCATCTTTATTGTCGATTGGTTGGCCGTGGTTTGTTGTGTTTAGGTTTGTTTGAGTTTTCATTTGAGTATTACAGCCCTGTGTTCTTTTTTATAGTGTATTCAGGGGGCAGAATGCGATCAAGGGGAGATGTCTTCGATTTGAGATAAAAAATACAATTGCGCTAAAATCCTGCAACATCTCATAGAGCGCCTTTAATTATCTTGTTTGTGAATCTTGTCAGCTAAATGCATACATGTGAATGTAAAATACTGTAGAGCTGGGAGTAGTTTCCATGCAGATGTACCAGTACATATACTGTGAGATAAGTGGTTCTGTATGTGAGGTCAGTTAAGGATGCTGGAGGGAAAACTACAGTAACCTTGGAAAATGCACCTGTTGTGATGTGTGCCATCTGTGTCCTAAATAAACACCATAAATGATAACCTGCCTCTTGAGTAATCCATGATAGTACTAGGAGATGTGAATGGAGAAATGAGAGTAAAATTCTTTGAACATACCACTTGTAACAGAGAAAGATAGCTTATGCCCACATTGTCGAAGTTGATCTTGGGGTTTGTCCACTGAATTTCAGCAAAGTTCATCTCATAAAGACCATAACAGGCAGACTTGTTATTTACTAATTCCACTTCAAAATACTCCTGTGAGGTGGTATTAAAACAGTAGTAGAACCTTCCAGCAAAGAGGCTGACCCCTAGAATGCCAAAGAAGAGCCAGAGGGTTATGCAACCCAGAAGCATGTCGAAGGTGGAGGGGATGGTTCCCATTAGTGCCTTCACTACCACCTACCACACACACCAGAGAGAAGAGAAAATAGCATCCTATTAACCTCATATCTTCCAAGTTGCTTCTTACAACAATCTTACCTATGTTGTTCAGAAATCTTGAATCAGATTTTAAGCTAAGCTCAGTAGTGAAACACATATCAGATTTTTTTAAGATCTGATGGATGATTTCAACATAATCTCTCTAAATAACTCCTCTAGAGTAAAAGGCAGAAATTCTTATCCTACAGAAATATGTATTCAATGCACTCTTTCACTTCATTCATTCATACAATAGTGATGTACATTCTATGCACTGTTTTACTATGCATACATTTAAAAACTCACCCTCGTCCCTTCAAATCTGGACATGGCTCGGAGAGGTCTCAGGGCTTTCAGGGCATGCACATGAATTGGCCCCAAGGCTGCATAGCCCAGGCTGTTGGCCATCAGTCTGATAATGGAAGCCTAAGAAAAGACAAACTGAGGGTTAGAGATTAGAAGTCCAGCTACTTAAGCTTCAGTGCGGGACACAGAACCTACAGTGTCCCTGTCTAATTGCAATTTTTAGCAAATAAGCAACACAGATTCAGGAATACTGTTTTTTTTTTAATTACGCTATGCTAAATCCTACAATAATACACAGAAAGGGGTCTTTATGATGCCATTGAAAACATATTTCAACATTATCTCAACATTTAAAACATATTGAGATACTTGAACAACAACTTAAATGGCATTGTCTTTTGCAAAAGTTAGAAAAGAGAATAATTGTACTTTTCAACTTCTAACTGAACAAATAAAGATGGTTACTAAACTGATGCAGTGACAATAAGTTAATTGTCAACTTAAATCACATTTTGGTTGTCAAATATATCAGACATTACTATTAAAATGATCCCAGCTTGAATAATTATGATTTTACATTACATTATGCCATTTTAAGACAATTGCAGCCCTAAATGAAAGATACCAATATCCTGCTTCAAGTGGTACTTACATTAACGATAAGGAAGTCCAGCCAGCACCACCCGTTGGTAAAGTAGACTTTGAAACCATAAGCTACCCATTTGAGAAGCATCTCCATTATAAAGATGCATGTAAACACATAATCAGCATACTTCACAATGCTCAGAAGAATTGTTGATTGTTGAAGGTAGATGTCCTCACAAACCTGTGGAATATGATGCAAGATGTCATCACTGTATTCACTGGGCAGTGGGAGTGTCTGTTGGGGGGTATATGGTTTGAGGCGAAGTAGGCCTTTGTGACTGCTGTGCACCCCTGACATTCTGACAACATTGTTTTAATAGGTATGACAGATCATTATTAATGTTATTAATAGGTAATAACACTATATATACTCTTTTGGTCCAGTGAGGAAAATTTGGTCGCTCTAATTTAATTTGTGAAATGATATTGGCACAGAGTGAACACACGGTGAGCTGAAGCACACACTAACCCCAGCAAAGTGGACCCCAGGGAGCAGTGAGTGGGATGGGTGCCTTGCTCAAAAGCACTTCAGCCAACATAGCCTACTGGTCAGGACTGAACCGACAAGTCCAAAGCCCAAACCAGCTGTCCGAATGTAACAGCTGTTTAATAACTACATTACATTGTTCTTCTTTATAGTCTGTCTAAGCAATAATCTGTAAATAAATAAAAACAATCATAATATCTCCATAATGTGTGTACCAATATACTTGCACAATAGACTATTTGAGTCTTGTCATGTGTTGACTGAATCCCAGCTTACGTACCAGAGCAAGGCTACTGAGAATGATCACAAATATTATGAAAGCCTCAAAGTGGTTGCTCTCTACAATGGCATAAGATGTGCGTCGGAAAGCCCACCAGGATTTCCCTTTGCCCTGAGTGATGTCAAGGGCCAAGCAAGGACAGCAGCGGATGCAGTCTGGGAACACAGAGAAGACAATGAGGACAATCAGTCACTTCAAAGAATGATTGACACTCAACCCCATGAACAGGATCTTCTACCTAAGCATGCAACACAATAGTGAACAGAAGAGTGTTAAAGCAAATAGAACACTATTCTATAACAGCTACTTCTGCTACAACACAAACTGTGATCTTAATGAATAGCACCTTTGCACTAAGCATAATCACACACAATACCACCCAGACCCTTCTCTCCAATAGCATCACATTCATTTTCCTTAAAAGGTGCCCTATGAGATTCTGCAGGATTTTTGTGCAATTTCAATTTTGTCTCAAATTGTTTGATTCTTTGATTGGCTTGTGTTTTGCCCCCTGAAAAACAGCAAAAGACAACACAGGGGCTGTAATCCTCCCCTTGATCATGCATTTGAACATGTTTTACATTGTACAGATTCTCTAAACATAATTTGGATCAGACCAAAACTATACAAAAGTACTATTAGATTACAGTAACAATAAATTGGACAGGAACCATTCTAGTTGGCAGGTATTCTTTGAATGGGTACTGTATAAAGCAGTACATTAGATGAAGTCAGATCTAAGGTTGAGATGACTTACTCTCAGTGCAGCACGCTTGGGGCATAGCTGAGTTCTCCATTTCTTCTTCGACCCCCTTCTTTACAGAAGGCTCCCTGTTCACCATATAGCTTTCTGATGAGTCACCTGCATCATCCTGGACAACACAACTCTGTCACCATGAGCTAATGCAGCTTGAAATATTGCCTACGCTCTATAATAGCGCTGCGAGAATGGAAGAGAGAGTGGGATTATGACCTACCTTTATCTGTCCATCTTTTGCTTTATGCTCTGAAGTGCCACCATTAATGTTAGGATCAATGTCTTCCTCTCCTTGGGCAATGGGCACATGAAGGTCCAAAGTGTTTGGAAAGGCCTCACCACAGCTGTCATCCCACTCGCTGTTCACTTTTTTCAGCTCCAGCTCACTGGGATCCAGGTCATGTAGGACCACGGTGTTGCTCTTAACATGATCTTCCTCCTCTTTCCCACCATCCACGTGGGGTTTCAGCCCCACAAGCTTCTTGGCCCACTTGGTGATTCTCCTAAAGGCGATCTGAATGTTGTTCTCTCCATCTTCCAATGGGATCAAATGATCTCCACTGAAGGTGCTCAACAGCAAGACTATAAAGAGGTTCAGAAGCTGGGCAGGAATAGAACAAAGCATGAGTGTCGATCCTCATTAAACCATCCCATGTTCATACTAAATGTTACTAACTGAAACAGTTTTGTCTTTATTTGATCAAGTGTTTACTGTAAATTTATGGCTAATTAACTTCTTTGTGTGAAAAGAGACATGTAGTTCTGTTCCTTATTGGTCAGAGATTTCTAATTTTTCTATAATTTCTAATTTCATTAACATAAATTCTAACATATTTTTTTATGGCAGCAACAAAGGGGGAACGGACTCACCACCAAGTTACCAATGATTATGACTATCATGTAGAAGGTGATGCACGTGCTTTGACCTGCCACCTCCATGCAGTCCCACATGGTCTCGATCCACTCGCCGCACAGGGCACGGAAGATGAGGAGGAAGGAGTGGAAGAAGTCGCCCATGTGCCATCGGGGCAAGTGAAAGTCTGATGTGAACTTGCCGACATTATCTTTGTAGTCAGCAGCAAATAGCTGCGTGCCCACCACGGCAAAGCTGAATATAGTGAGGACAAGGATGACAGCCAGTTTGGACAAAGTGATCAGAGAATTGACGATCAGGTTGAAGGTGGGCCAGAACCTTGCCAGTCTGAAGATGCGCATCTGTGTACAAACCCCAACACAAATTAGTCACACTGGTAGCCTACATCACAAAGCATGAGTCGACACTATTTTGCCATAATCTACTATCCACTGTACTTTACACATTACATAAACACACTAAAGATTAACACATGTATTGATGTTTACTATACACTATATATACTATGATGTTTACTATACATATTAAAAACAGCACTATGTACGTTTTTGTTCAAAATTAGTGGATGAGCTACCTGAAAGGTTGACATTTGTACTGCATTAAACATCAAACAGCAATGTAATACTGTAATGCTTTTCATTTAATTTGAGGTGAAACTGCAGTGGCTCAGAAAGCAACATTTTGCCCACTATTACATTACAATTACAAATGCAATGGAGCCACTTAAATAGTGTCCACTGTCTCTGAAACTAAAATTGTCAAGATTTTCACTAGAGACAATGCAAAAGGTTACTAAATGATGAACTGTTTGGCATATTTTTTTGGTCATACTTGCATAAATTTGCTAGTCCATATGAGAAAATCAATTTTCTGAGTGAGAAGCCGAAACGTACGAGTGGATGATGCCTATCATCTACTTTTTCTGAAGTCAATTTTAACCAACCCTTTGAAAAAAGGGCAGTAAGCGCTCTGACGCGCGCAGGCAACTACTTAGACAGCCCTGCGTGACGTCAGAAAGTCTATTTTGTATATTGACTGTAGAAAGTATATTGACTGCGCTTACGCTTCAGGTCCTCTTTGCCAAGCTCGCCAGCGTCTGCGACTTGAGGCCCGAAGCGTACGTTTCGGCTTCTCACTCAGAGAACCGAGGATACGTTAGTATCCGTAACGTTCTCTTTCGTTTCAAAGCCGAAACGTACGAGTGGATCACTACAACCAAGCTTCAAGAGCCCTACACCGAGGAGCCCGAGGTGAGAAGACCCGGGTGGAGTGCGCCCTGACATAAGCAGGCGGAGAAACACCCGCCGCCTCATATGCCAGACGTATGGCTTCAGTAAGCCAATGCGACATGCGTTGGGTAGACAAGGCCTGACCCTTGGCACGCTCGCCATGGCAGACGAACAAATGGTTCGTCTTCCTGATGCTCTGCGTACGCGTCAAATAGGCACGAAGCGCTCTGACCGGGCACAGAGTGACGGGCACAGACCCGCCCGTCTCAGGAAGGGCTGAGAGCTCAATGACCCTCGAACGAGGGTCAGTAGACAGCACTTTCGGGCGAGAAAAGGGATTTGGTCGCAGCGTTACCCGCGCGTCATCTTGCGCGAACTCAAGACAGTCAGGACTGACTGACAAGGCAGTCAGATCGCTAACGCGCTTCACCGAGACCAGAGCGAGCAGAAGCGCAGTCTTAAGGGAAAGCATCTTTAGACTGGCACTCGACAGAGGGTCAAAGGGCGTAAGGGCCAGTCCGTGTAGGACAGTGGCCAGGTCCCAAGTAGGGACCGAACGTGTGGAAGAGGGGCGAAGCTGCCTGACGCCCTTCATGAAGCGCGATGCAAGGGGGTGAGCGCCTGGGGAAACGCCAGCATAACAAACATGGCATGCTGAAATAGCTGCGAGGTACACCTTCAGTGTAGAAGGTGTACGACCCTGATCAAACAGGTGTTGCAGAAAAGCAAGCACCTCGCCAATAGGGCAGACTAGAGGATAACAGCCTCTGTCTCTGCACCACGTGCTGAATACACGCCACTTCAGTGTATACAACGACCTAGTGGATGTAGCTCTAGCAGCCTGAACAGTCTCTATAACTGCGTCTGACAGGTCGCTCTCTAGGAAACGCGCCCATTCAGGGGCCAAGCCGTCAGTCTCCATGCTTCCGGCTTGGGGTGCCACAGCGACCTGTGAGCCTGCGATAGGAGATCCCTCCTCAGAGGGAGGGTCCACGGCTGGCCGTCCAACAGTTAGACCAGATCTGAGAACCAGCTCTGAGATGGCCAATTGGGGGCGATCAGAATCACCCTGTGAGCCCCCGCTCTGATCCTGGCCAATACCTGACGCATCAGAGGAAGGGGGGGGAAAAGCGCAGAGCAGACCGCGCGGCCACGGATGCGCCAGCGCGTCTGACCCTAGCGGCGCATCTCGCTCCAGCGAAAACCACGCTGGACAGTGAGCGTTCTCTCTCGAGGTGAAAAGATCGACTCGTGCCCGCCCGAAGCGGGACCAGAGGCTGTGCACCACGGCTGGGCAGAGGCGCCAGTCGGTTGCACGCGGAACACCCCTGGAGAGGAGGTCCGCGCCTGTGTTGCGTACACCTGGCAAGTGCGACGCCCTGATCGACAGGAAGTGGCGGGAGGCCCAGGTGAGCAGCTTGTACGCCAGGCGAAACAGGTCCGGAGAGCGCGTGCCGCCCTGGCGATTGATATACGCCACAACAGTGGTGTTGTCTGTACGCACCAGAACGTGTTCTCCTCCAAGAAGAGGGAGAAACTCCTTCAGAGCGCAGAAGACAGCTAGGAGCTCTAACACATTGATGTGTAATCTCCTGGAGGCTGAGCCCCACGTCCCCCTGGCGGGGCGACCGCAGCAAACGGCGCCCCAGCCGCTCTTGGACGCATCGGTGGTCACCGTCATGCGTCTGGCTATAGTGCCCAGGGCGCCGCCTTTGGTGAAGGACACCGGCCTGCGCCAATGCGCGAGGGCTAGCCACATGCGTCTGGACACTAAGATCCGACGGGTGGGGTTCGACCTGGAGGACACACCTAGTTCCGCTAAGGCGAGCTGCAGCGGGCATAAGTGTAAGAGGCCGAGTGGGACAGCGCCGCCTGCGGCGCACAGGAGGCCCGTCAGTCTGAGACACAGCCTGGCCGAAACGCAGGCACCTAGTCTGAAGTGGCGTAAACACGCCCTGACGTCCTGAAGCCTCTTCGGAGTGAGCGTCGCTCTCATTGAGCGTGAGTTCAGCCTCACGCCCAAGAACTCGACCACCTGAGAGGGAGAGAGCATGCACTTGCTTAGGTTTACTAAGAAGCCCAGATTGTGCAGGTGACGCAAAACAGTGTGAGCCTGTGACGTTAGGAGCTGTCTGGAACCCGCCAGCAGCATCCAGTCGTCCAAGTAATTGAGGAGTCTGATCCCCTGAGCGCGTAGAGGAGCGATCGCCGCCTCCACGCACTTGGTGAAGCACCGAGGTGCTAGAGACAGACAGAAGGGGAGGCCTGATGGTCTATGGTGACCATGTAATCTCCCTGGCGGACTGACTCCGCCACCATGCGCCCCGTGAGCATGCGAAAGGTGAGAGGTTTGAGCGAGGCATTGAGCGCTCTGAGGTCTAGAATAGGGCGAAAAACGCCCGACTTCTTGGGCACAAGGAAGTACGTACTGTAACGACCTGCGCGTGCGAGCGTCGGATCTATGCGCTGAATAGCGCCCTTTCTCAAGAGATCGCAAAGCTCCTGTCTGAGAGCAGGGGCCCTGGAGGGGGGCACCACTGACTCCATGATACCTCTGAAGGGCGGGGGTGGCCACCTGAACTGCAGTTGATAGGCCTTCAACACTGTTGAAAGAACCCAACGTGATGTTGTGCACATCGCCCAATTTTGCCTGAGCAGAGCGGCGGAATGAGGAGGCAGCAAGGACAAACGAAGTGCTATGCTGCCTCCGAGTGGCACTGGGGGGGCCGAGGTCAAAGACTGGGGCTGTCCGCGAAGCTGAAGAGCGTCCGACTGACAGGCCAGAGACCCGACGTAGCGTGGGGGCTGAGGGCAAGTTAGCCGTGTGTGAGACCGCTGGGCGCTTACGCGTGGCTGACGAGCCGTGCACATCACTCGCGACGCCCCGTGGGGCGGCCGACCTGGCGTGCACGTCAGCGAAATCCGATGTCGGTGAGCTGCGCACTTCACCTGCGACGCCCCGTGGGGCGGCGAACCTGGAGCGTGTGTCAGCGACGTTGGTTGTCGGTGAGCCGCGCACTTCACCTGCGACGCCCCGTGGGGCGGCCGACCCGGAGTGCGCGTCAGTGACGACCTCGAAGAGGGGGGAGAAGTTTCCCGTCTGGCCAATGCCAGTATCTGGGCAATAAATCGACCGACAGAAGCGGCGAGAGAGGACAGGGAGGGCTTCTCGACCGTGAACGACTCCGATGCGTCGCATGCCCACCGCGGCGGAGACATTAGCAGAGGCCTCGGCGCCACCTGGGCGGCGTCGAGGCGTGACATCACGCAAGGCGCATAGCGCACGGCGTGTGTAAGCTGAACGCGCGGCGGAGACCGCGTCGGTGCCCCAGTGCGCGACAGCGCTGACAGAACAGAGAGCGTCCTCCGGCCTGGGCCGGGGCTCGTTGTGAAACATTGCCCCAGAGGGGCCATAGTGTGTGTGTGGAGTGCTTGTGAACAAGGCAAACTCAGCGCCCCGTAAGGGGTTGAGATCAGAGAGGACCGCCGAAGCGGGGGGGAACGCTCCGAGCTGGGGACTGCAGGGCGGAGACCCGTGCCTCTTAGAGCACACAGAGGCATAGCAGTCAATGGATGGTGATCGCATGACATGCTCTGCCGCGCACACGCGATCGTATCAGGATCGCTGTGGCCTCTTGCGCCGCTCCTGGCTGGTTGGACGGTTGGCGGGAGCCGCGCGTCCGCGAGCGCTGCCAAGCAGGTTGCGACCCAGTAGCCGGCTGTGGCGCAGCTTTGGGCGCGTCCACCTTCTTCTTCTGCTGCGTCCGTTGAGGCGCGCGAGCACGCGTCTGAGGGGTAGCGGGAGCTGCTGACTGAGGCGCCGCACGTTTAGGAAGCATGGGTTGCAGGGCCTGAGCCACCGACTTCGTCTTCTCCAAGCGATCGCGCTGTAGTTCCAGCGCCTGGCCAAACAGAGCATCAGCGGAGATGGGAGTGTTCATCAGATGCCTCTTCTCCTTCTCTGGCATGGACGAAAGGTTCAGCCAAAGGTGCCTGTCTAGGACGACCAAAGAGCCAAGGGAGCGCCCGTCGGCTTTAATGGCCGCCCTGATGGCCAGCGAGGTGAGAGCGGTAGCTCTGCGCAGCTGATGGAGGGTTAAGTCCGACGGCTGCGCTGTGAGATCTGCCACCAGTTCCTCAGACAGAGAGGAGAGGAGAAAGGCGGTGTTCATCGCCCTTATCGCCTGGCCTGTACAGATAAAGGCCTTGGAGGCGAGCTTCTCCGTGCGCTGACACGGCTTGGAGGGAAGCTCGGGAGGCGATGTCCAGGTGGTGACAGAGGCTGGTGCTAGACAACCAGCGACCGCATCTTCAACGCGAGCGAGCTGCATGAGGCCACTGCCGCCCGCTCCGTCCATCGCGTAAAATGCTGCGTGCCCCTGGATAGGGGCAATGGCGGCGTAGGGAGCCTCCCATGAGGCCTGCGCATCGGCCACAACCGTGGGGTGACCAGGAAGTGGGAGAGCATCCGGAGAAGGAAGCGCGCCGGAGAAGGGGTCGAAACGCCCTCCCGGACAGCGCTGAGGCGGAGGCAGGCCTAGCCTGCTAGCCGCCTGTGTAGCCAACGAAGCTAGCTCAGAAGCTAACTGGGCGGCGTGGGTCTTCAATATAGGTGGCAGGTCTTCCACAGTGGCACAGCCTTTAGCGGAGAGGAAGGAAGCGAGCTCCTCCTCGTCCACAGCTTCGATAACTGGGTCGTCATCGTCGCCCTGAGGCGGCGTAGTAGCCACGCGGGCAAAGGCAGCGCCGATGGAGCTAGCAGGGCTAGCCTGGTGGGCCGCGGTTAGCTGGCTAGCTAGTAGCTGACTAGCCGCTGAGAAGCTAACCGACGGCCGAATAGCCACTGAAGACCGGTCGATTAGCCCATCCGGGTGCGAGGACGCCGGGGGAAAATCAATAGACTGGTAGGTGGGGAGAGCACTGACGCCAACGGGGGTAGAGGCCGCTCCTGGACTACCAGTGGAACCCACAAAAAATGCCGCTCTGTTGGCGATAGCTGCAGGGGAGAGGCGTTTGCAAGCCGAGCAGAGATCTGGCCGCGAAAAAGCGAGCATAGCATGCTCGCTCCCCATACAGATGAAGCAAATAGCATGGCGGTCGGAAATCGCCATGGGACGATCACAGTCGGTACAACGACGAGTAGCCATCTTGCGTCTCGAGGTACCAGAAGTCAGGGACCGGCGTGAGCACTTGGAGCAAGACGGAAATCCCTCGGAGAGCTTTGAAAAAAGCTTTTGTGGTGGGCTTTCAAAAAAGCCGTTGATTTTAGAAATATTTGCGAAAGCAAACGAAAAGCGACTCAGAAACACACGCAGTAGGCGAGGTGAAAGAGGCAAAGAGGACCTGAAGCGTAAGCGCAGTCAATGTATAGACTTTCTGACGTCACGCAGGGCTGTCTAAGTAGATGCGCGCGTCAGAGCGCTTACTGCCCTTTTTTCAAAGGGTTGGTTAAAATTGACTTCAGAAAAAGTAGGAGACGATAGGCATCATCCACTCGTACGTTTCGGCTTCGAAACGAAAGAGAACATACTTTCATAACATCATACAACATACCTTGCCTGTAGACATAGTTATTTCCAAAGCCGGTGATGAATAAACATTAAACAAATTGTCTGTTTGTGACGGTAGGCAGTGGTATGCTAAGTTTTGCGACAGCAGTTACAGAAAATTCCGCTTTCAACATACAGAGGAACCAAAGTATAAAGTATTTGGTGTTTCTTTACAACCAACCATGAGGTTACATAGCATTACTAAAATGCTTTTTTTAAGAGAAAAAAACATATTAGCTATTCTATTAAGTATTAAGTATAGTGTAGTTATAACAGCAGCATATCTGAAGTCTTTACTTGTGCTCATAAATGTAGTTTCGCTTGCAACATGAAAAACATTCACAATCTTTTTTCATTCAGGAGCACTAGTTACAGAGAGAATATTGCACCAGACTCCAGAGACCTGGAATGGTCACGTTTGTGGATCAGTGCGTACACATTCAAAATGCGTGCATGTGTGTATAAAAACAAATTACTTTCTAATTCAGCAGCTAATGGCCGACCGGGCCAATCACATGACTACAGGCCGATTCAGGCTGTATAATCAAAGCATCTGAAACTCCAATCCTATAACACTGCCTCTGACACAATTAGTCATTTCATGCAGTTGACTCACCAAACGATTTAAACGTAATACAGCCAGGCCTTGAACATCAGCAAGAGCCAGCTCTACTAGACTCAGGATCACAAGGATGAATTCAAAGATGTTCCAGCCCTTTCGAAAGTAATTATAAGGGTCCATGGCGATGATCTTAAAAACCATCTCAGCCGCGAAAATCGAAGTGAAGACCTGTCAAAAATACATTATCATTTTTACACACTGTATAATTCTGCAAGTTTTTGTGTCACGTTACATCATGTTGATATACTCATTGCCAATTAGCCTATTTGTAGGTCTGTTTACATTTTTCACATACCAGCGCTGCTACTGCCAAGACTTCATCCCATTCAACAGACATTGGATAGTGCTCCAAGGCCATGAGAATGATGTTAAGCGTAATACAGATGGAAATGCCCAGGTCAAAAAATGGGTTCATCACCACAGAGTACATCCACTTCTTCAGGGGAGGACAACAATTCCACTTCAGAAAGATGTCTGCAAACTTATACCAGCAAGGGGAACACGACCTCTGGAGTTCCTCAAGGTCTGTCAACATTTAAGAGGAGTCATAGCAAAAACAAACAAGTGACAGCCTGTGATTGCCTCCAAATTTTTATAGTATACAATATCCTTTTTTCTTATCTCAGAGTAGCTTTTTAGACACATTGAAATTAAAGTTAGCTGGATGCAAGGTAAATATTGGCATTGCAACAGTTGTGAGAGTAAAATTGAATTGCAGAGCATTACAACCAATGACTAGCCTGGCTTGCGCAACAAACCTCATGGGAGCTTAGTCTGGCCATACCTACATTACGTCTTCTAGAAGGCGGGCTTAACCTGCGTCCATCACATGCCTCTGTATGCTACTTGACGAATCTACAACCAATCAGGCCACTCATTCCGATGACATACGCGTAAGATCGTTTCTCATTGGTGCCCACAGATTTGGGAAAAATAATTTCTCTAAAACGGCAGCCTGGCCAGACTAACTTGCTTGTGAAATTGAATGTAGCGTCACATGAAGTATGGGCGGTCCCAGGCTAACCAATGACTATTTTCTGTCAATAGTTCTTTTTTTTCTTAATTTATCAAATAGTTGGTTCATTATTAAATGCCAGATAATGGTGAATGAATAGCAAACTGTAGTGTACATCCATGCGTCTGCATTACCATTGGTTTAACATTTCAGAATTGTGTTCCCAAGTGTTCCCAACAGGGAAATTATATCCTTAGGTGTTTCCCTGGTATGTTAACAGTGATTAGCCCTCAATGATGATGCCACTGTCCTTGATCCTTGATGTTTTTTTTTTCTCATTTTACACAAGGGCAGCGTCCCACTTTTTCCCAGTCTCAGCTGACATTGACTAAAGGGTGAACGTCTGTAGTTAACATATTTTACTAAACTTTCTCCATGCCTAAAACTATAGTGGCTCTCTCAGCCAGCTCTAGCAACATCATCCCATGTTACCACAGAGAGACAGACAAACAGATACCTTCCTTTGTGCCATTCATTACTATTGTGGCACTGGCACCTGATCCTTCTTGAATTCCTGGCACCTATAGACAGGAAAGCAAATTTACATGACAATGTATGTATAGATTTGAAATACCCTTGATAAACTATTAAGTCAACACTAAATCCGTAAGGCAATGTATATAAGCATACATGTAGTGAGGCAGGTGGGTTAAGGTAGTGTTAATTTGTCTGTGTGTGGATGTTTTAGCATGTGCCATTGTTTTATTTATATATTTTTTATCTAAGTTTTAGTTATCCATTTATTAGTTTTTCTAAATGTTCCAGAAAGCAAATAAAGTAGAAAACAGTTTTTATCGCTGCTGTAGGATATTTTCTCTTTGATTTCTGACCTCAGATGAATGTTTGTTTAGGTGCTGCAGAATCAGGGCATACTCCTCCTCCTTTTCTTTGGCCTCAGCAATAGCAGCATCATTCTGGTCAACACACACCATGGCAATCACTGCCATAATGAGGTTGCAGAGGTAGAAAGCGATGAAGATCACAGCGACATAAAAGATCATTAAGGTCTTGCCGGCTGCACGAAGACTCTGTAGGTTTAAAACAAAATAAAAATTATATATACAGCACTGATTAGCTACTATGTTAATTACTGTGTCCATTTTCTCCCTGGACCATACAGTAGCACCACATTTTGCAGAACATGGGTGGTGGTTGGCCGCTACACCACCACCACCCACTCTCTTGCTTGCACTCATTTTGCACCTAGATTGTCAGCAGATGTACTGGGCACATGTACTGAGGTGTTGCCTTGGCGTGTTTTTACACTAACCAGCTGATACAGATTCTCCCAGAAGTCGTGCAACATCAAACGAAAGGCAGACAAGAGGCTCCAGCCAAATGTGTCATAATTTGTGTAGCCGTTGTTGGGATTCCCTCCTGCCTTAAGGCAGATGTATCCATCAGGGCAAACACTGACAAACACAAAAGTAACATCACACTTCTCAGTAACATTAAATTAGCCTCTATTCCACACTCATAGAAACTAACAGCATTCCCACCACTGGCATTCAGAAGAATTGTGGTAGATTATTTTTTACATATGAAGATGTTCAGTGTCATCTGCTGTTGTACTGCCATTGGCTATTGCATGGCAAGTCTTATGTAACTTGACTGATAGTAACGCCACTGGATTTCAAAGTTATTAAGATGACTCCTGTCCCAGCAAATGCTCTACCAAAAACAATTCATACAGCAGTCCAACCTGCCTATACGGAATATGCCTGTGGCCTTCTTTGTGGCCTTTGTGTTACTTCT
>JAGFZM010000478.1:142852-166353 GCA_017657215.1 Limnothrissa miodon | reverse complement strand
TTCTAGATCAGTCAGACATAACAAGTTATTCATGTGTTTTGAACTGGTTCAAGGCACAAAAAATGTGGTGGAGTACAAGCACAAGTGGGAATTTGGATTTGTCAAACCAGCTGATCCAGCACAGCACAGCACAAAACTGTGAAGTGGTACAAGAAGCTCTTTCTTCACTTCCTGGACAGTGCTGCAACAAATGCCAACATTCTCTACAATGAACTCTTGCTTATCATGAATAAGGCCATTATGAGCAATAAGCAATTCATAGAGGTGCTCATTACACAGCTGTGTGGTGTGCACTGAGCTTGCAGGCCCAAAAGCCACCCCCAAAGCAAGCTGATAAGGCTCACAACCCAGTTTGGGCGTCTGAGTTTGACACAGATGTGAAGATGTTCAGTGATGGCCGCAGAAGCTGTGTAAACTGCAGACTGCAAGTGAAAAAAAAAGCATGTGGTGTCTTTCTCTGCCTTCAACCAGACAGAAACTGCTTTGATGTTTGGCATATGAATCTAATACAGCTGACAGTTACTTGCAATTGACAATGACAGTAGTTGACCTACAAAATATTTCTAAATGCTCTTCTTAGTTTCATGTAGCCAACATTCATGCCTAAAAGGTTCAGACTTCTCAAAAAGTCTTGCTCAGAAAACATTACAGTGTGTTTTTGAAGACCTTTGAAAATAAGATTTTGTAAGGTTGTGTTTACACTTTACTTACATAAAAACTGATTTCTTTACATTCACTTCTCTCATTTTATTATTGGGATTACTTAGGACTTCCTGATTATAACCTAATGCATGACTTTTGCAGGGATGTTTTTAGTTAGATGAAATTTTTGATGTATGAGTAATGTAGAGGTGTATCAGAATGCCTAAAACTGGCCTTGGACTTTTAGCTAGTTAAAACAAGTAAAGAAGTGCAGTGAGTTATCCTCAGTTGGTGATATATGGCTGTAACACATCCATATTTTTACAAGCCTGAAATGATTGTAATCGCACCTTACACATGTCAGGATGGAGCACACCAGATGTTGGTACATTAGGTGCAAGAGCTACAAGTAGTCAAGGTTGTACTGTAGTTGTAAACTGAGTTTAAGGGGGCTGTGAGTATCATCTCTCTGGACTTTGTAAGCTGTTCTGGGATTGTTGGGTATGTTTTTGCTTTGCCTGTTTTCATCTTGAGTAAGCCTGATCACCCCCAAGACATTTGCTCTATGTACTGTGTCACCTAATAATTACCGGTACTATGAAATTTAAAAGAACCAATTTGGACTGATGCATCAAAAAAAGGTTGTCAACACTTGCATAGCATTATAAGAACACAAATGTATAAATACCTACTATAGAAATCACAATTCTCTTCTCTTTAATACCACACCTAATTTCTGTTCTGAATCATATATTGATGACTGAAGTGCCATAATATTTGCCTGAACAGAATGTTTCAACATGCCAATTATGTCTCCCTGCACATAGGCTTGATGACAATGAGATACTCACCCAGAATCTGATAAGTTACCACAGACAAGCGAATCCAAATGACCTGGCATGACGTAATAGTTGTCTAGGTAGAGAAGGGTTGAGTAGAAATGCAATATTTGTTTAGTGGACAAAATGCATATATACACGTTCTGTCTGTTCCTGCTCATTTAAAGATAAACATCATTCGCCACCATTTAGGCAGTATGTTGAAGTAAGTATACTATCCCAAGATTATTCACATTGGGTGGAATTCTCTGGGTGGCTTAAGTCAAAAACAGCGCGTAGCTGTGTGCTTTTCAGCCTGCGCACATTATGCCATATACTTAATTCAGTCAATTACGCACCAAAAGGCCAGTTTTTACGGTTTTTACTTAAGCCACACGGAGAATTCCACCCTTAGCCTTTTTAGATAGTGACTAAATACCTGAGTTGTTAATGTATGCCAGGTAATCAAAGGCACTTTCTGAAGAATTTCTATAGTCTACACTGGGGTTGAAGGTGCTGTTCCTTTCATCCAAGTGGCCTACTGATGCAACACACTTCTGCTGCATAGTGCCCATGAAGAGTTGGAGGCCCAACAGGGAAATGACAGCCAAGCAGAACAGTGTGATAACCACTGCAATCCTTAACTTCTTCACAGACTGGATCAAGGCACAAACAGAGGATTTCAGACCTACATGACAGAAACAATCAGATTCCAATCGGTTACTCAAGCACATTTGAGATTTTTGAAAAATTCAAGTTTAGGGTTCATATTAAAGCAACACGCCACCGTACTTCAATATTGAAATATGGTCTTCCCCTAACTTAGACGAGTTGATACATACTGTACCTGTTATTTATCTGTGCGTGGACGCAATCGCTCTGATCCGTAATGTATGGCAGAAGACCACTTGCCGTCTGTGCAGTAAAATCCTCACTCTCGGAAAATCCTCTTCCCCAAAGATGTTATTGCACCGACGGCAAAGGGCTCCCAAGTGTTTCTCCGCCATACATATTTCTCTTAGTTATCTACTTAGAAAATCGCTATGTTTTATTTTGTGTCACCACAACCATCATAGGTAACTATTCGAGTATCCGCAAGTAAATAGGAAAGACGTGGATTTGCTTGGTCGCTTCTAACTTCAAGGCTTTCTGGTACACAATGAAATAACTGGGTTAAGCTCAATGCCAACAGAGTAGAATCACACAAAAGAGCCATCACATGCACAGACAGAGACGAGACAGGTATGTACCAACTCATCTAAGTTAGGGGAAGAACATATTTCAGTATTGAAGTACGGTGGAGTGTTGCTTTAAGCTTGAGGTTAGCCTCATTACAATTCTCTACCAATGTAAAAGCTAACTGGAAATGGCTGGCTATCCTGACCCTCTCCAAATGAATACCCGTCGTTAAAAATAGTATATTTATTGTATTTTATTAAACCCAGAAACTATCACCACTTTTGAAGATATACTGTTTGTGTTAGAAGTATTAAGTCTACACTATAACCAGAACATTCTACTAAGCTTACTATTAAAAAGCCATTTTCAGCCATAACCACCATGTCAGCACATACCTGGAACCAGAGGGTAAATTTTCAAAACACGCAGAACTTGAAAAGCTGTCAGTTTATGCAGCCCAAAAAATACATCAATATACCTGTGAATACACAGAGAACAAAGCACATTTTACAACCTTAAATCTTGAAATATTTTTGAAGGTTATAAACTCAAGTTAGGCAAAGTGCACTGCAAGTCACCATATGGCTTATATAATAGCTTTGCAAAAACATGAACAACCTGATTCAGAATAAAATTAGACATTGTGTAAACTGTTCATAAAAAAAAAAATATATAAGTTTATAATCATTTCAATTAAACATTTTCAACTCAGTCCAACAGTAAAGGTTGATATGATATGAAATTATACTCTCATTAAAGCGTAATAATCAAGTAACTTTGTAACCAACCATGAGATGGCTTGCACTACATGATTTGGACACATAGACACTTGCACTACATGATAGGGACACATTTCAGATATGGTGGTAAATTTTAGTCAATTTTAGTAGACGTCATTTTTGTCCAAGACATATAGCGTACTCATTATTCATGCATTGATTTTGACTCTAAATGACTGAGCCACACGTCACAAAAGCATTAAAGCACCCTCTATATACTATCAACAAGCTGTGTGGTCTATTTCAAATCTATAGGAAGATCCTCATTCATTCAGGTCTTTGTAGTCATAGTGTTCAGTTTTAGGCAGCTGGACTTTTTGGAGCTTGAAATGTTTCACTTTCTATCCAGAAAGCTTCATCAGTGTTAACTGGAGATGGGAATATCCAGAGTTTTATATCTCGTGTCCTGTGGGTGTGAACTGGAGACCACACCCCTCATCCTGCGGCCAAAGGGTCACATGAATCATTCATTCACATATAATTTGCATAGTCAATGTGTCTGATTGAGTAGCAATATGGGTTATAAATATAGGTGAGTTATAGCCAGTGTTAGATAACCTAAGGTTAAATCTACAAGCTTGTCACCCACCAGAATGGCTCTACAACTCAGTCGACACAACACTGCTCTTTAGAGTCCTCCAGCCTCCTTCATAATTTACCAGCATTGGCCATTTAATGTTGTGTATAAATTGTGCACGGGTAGACAGGTCTATTATAATGTTTTCTGTCATTTGGTTTTGCCAACCTGGAACTTTCTATCGTTGCAGTTTTTAAATGAGTGATGCCATCTCTTTCACGTTAAGTAGGTGGTTAGTTCTGGCCCGGTATTAATAGGCTAATAATATGCAGTGTTGGGGAGTATCTAGTTACATGTAACAAAATTACGTAATTTAATTACAAAATAAAAGTAACAGTAATAAGTTACAGTTACATTGAAAAACCGTGTAATTAAATTACAGTTACATTTAGGAAATATTCAGGATCACATTTCAAGTTCCATAATCTGCAGTGAAACATTTGTCGTCATGTTTGAACTGCATGACTGCACTTGCGATGATGACTGTAATGTCAGATAGAAGCTCAGTGTTGGCCTTGCCCAGGGGTGGTCAACCAGTCAGAGACCAAGAGCCACATTTTTACTGTGTTACCTCAAGGGCCACATCATACATGGGCACACATTAATATCACCCACCTCCCCTTTCTCTCACGCACACCCACCCACCCACCATGTAAGGCAGAATTTTTTGCCATTACGTTCAACAAAAAACTATAGACTCCCCCATTTCAAACGTCCTGTGTTTATCTTCATATTTTCGCTTTGCAGTGCATTTATTTCCTGCCATTTTGAGTGCGAAATTAACAAATTGTTTACTTAAATGATCTTGCCCCCTGCCAGAAAACTTGACTGTATTTTCATTTCACACACATGCACATTTGTGAAGCGAACACACACACACAAACAAAAACTTCAATATGAATGCAAGAGACCAAGCAAAGAGCTGCATGCTGTCCAGGACTACGGGTTGGCCCTCCCTGGTCTAGCCCATTGCAGAAAATAAAAATGAGCTAGCAATCACACAAAATAGATAACTTTTAGTTAATGCACTGAAGTCTAAGGAGTTTGTAGATCTTTACAGCAGTCAGTGTTGATTAATACTGACTGCTGTAAATAAAATACTGGAAATGATTGAAAGCTGACAAAATTTATTCAAAATGTGGGAAAGTAATTATAAAGTAATCGAATGTAATTAGTTACATTACTTTGTTAAAGTAATTGAAACAGTTACACTACTATTACATTTTAGATAGAGTAGCCTAACTGGTAACTGTAACACCAAAACACCAAAGTAACTTTCCCAACACTGATAATGGCCGGGTTTCCCAGATTCGATCTTTCTTAAGGACTTAAGAAGGCTCCAAAGAAGGAATCGCTAAGAAGGAGCGTTAAGATACGGGTGTTTCCCAGATGCGTTCTTAACTGCCTTCTTTGGAGAATCTTAAGATCAAGCGAAAGAAGGTTCTTAAGAAGCTCTTAATGAGAGCTGTTCAGCACGGTGGTGCTGAAACAGAGTCAATCGATGCCTGGCAAATCGATTACCCACCCCCTTCTCAGCGCATAAGTCACTCACGGTGGTCCCACCATACAGGTGCAATTAAGCTCAGGGGCGATATCCCTGACGAGTACTGAGTTAGTGAATTAGTTTCACATTGTGTTGAGATAACCATATATATAATAAAATAAAAATAAACTAAAAAAAAAATAATAAAAAGAAAACCATAAGTAGCGTGTTAGCACGCGGATGTCATTAAGTTCATAAGCGCATATACCCCCGTAAATATTGGCACACACGTGAAAATGGAAGTCGCAAGTAAAAGAGCTAAGCGGGCACCGACAGGACTTTTTCTTCATCGGGAGTGAGGGTCGTCCTGCTCGGTGCTCTTTCGCACACTCACCCAGTCACGCAGGCCGCATGGGCTGGAGGGTGACATGTTCTCTATGGCCTGCCATACACGGTTCTTCACCGTTATGCTTTCAATAAATGTTGGTTTCCTTTTCAACCATGTGTTGTGGATCATTCTGCATTGGAATGACTGTAATTCAGGGTATATGCTGTGAAATGCCACAGGGATGTTGATGGGTTTTTTATGTGTTATGTATGTAACACATAAACGTGAAATTCAAAAAATCTTTTCAATTTCAAATTCAAAAAGCCTATGTTTCTTGCGCCAGTGGTCCACTCTGAGCGTATTTCAACATTGAACATTAGATATACATTTCCCTGACACAGCTTGATCACGTAAGAATACATATAAGGGAAACGTGGTCCATGCACGAAAAAATCATGATGGTATCACGTTTCAATACAATCTATTTTCGTGACAGTATCACGAAAAGCCGTGAGACCAGGTTGACTAAAGCCTAGAAATCTACACGCCCCTAGTGGCAGGCTATGCTCAGTGAGCATTTGATCGCTAAGAAGGCTGTTAAGAGTGGGTCAGCTCGATCTTACGTTTCCTTCTTAGTGAAAGATCTTCTTAAGCTAAAAGCGACTCTGGGAAACGCATTCTTCGTTCACAGCGTTCTTAAGAGCGCTCCAAAGAAGATCTTAGCGTTAAGAGCTTGAAACGCGGCCACTATGTGTATGAAATTGTGTATGAATATGCAATTTGCACAACTTGCTGCTACCTTATTCATCAAGGCTGCTACCTTATTTATCCTTTACCATATTATACTTATATGCTGCTACTCCTATTTTGCACTGAAAAACACTGATGCAATTATCTGACTTTGCACACTCATACCATTACCATAGAGAACATCTTCAAGCCTTTTTAGTACACACGTCATGTGTCCCGGACCAGGAGAAATCCTCACAAACAGCACATACTGTATCTAGGGGTTAGGACATGTTTTCTACTGTACCTGTACACTTGTTCTGTCTGTCCTGTCTTATTTGTCTACCTGTCTGTTTCTAGTGGTAAGAATAGGGATTAGACTATTAGAGTATATTTTTAGAGCATATTGGAGTATATTTTCTGTCAAAATATTGATTGTTGTTTTTGAGCACTTTATAGTCTGTTCTGTCCTGTATTGTCTGTTTAATGTAGGCCTACGCGAGTGGGCAGTGAGAAACATAATTTTGATTCCTTTGTATGTCTAGTACATGTGAAGAAATTGACAATAAAACTGACTTTGACTTTGATTACTTTAAAAAGTTAATTATTTTAAAGTAAAGTATTTTAACAAATTATTTTGACACACACATAAACACACACACACATACTGTTAAAGAAATTTCTATATATTTTTTATTAAAATACTCACGCCATGAAGAGGATGATACTATCCAGCCAGTTCCATGGGTCACGAAGGAATGTAAACCTCCCCTGGAATCCTCTGGAAAGCACTTTGATAATTGCCTCAAAAGTATAGATCCCAATGAAAATATACCTGTGAGAGCAAAATATAAATGTAATGGTAATTTCTTCATGTTGTGCATGTGTGTGTTAACCTCTCCATTCTAAGTATTCTTTTTAAAGCCACACAGTGTAATTTATCAGGCGGTCTAATAACAAACACTTATTTTTTTATCCTCAAATTTGAAATTAATAATGAGTAATTACCTGCATCGAGAAATCATAGTGTTCTAAAAAGCTTTACAAACTCCATTTATACATCACGCTGGCTTAGCCAAGGTTGGCTACCATTTTAGGCCACCATTTTAAAAACTACAGACCCTGGAAAGGGATTCAAGTAAATTCAGCTCTGCTTTTCAGATTTACACTCAGTAGCAGTGCGAGTGGAAACTAAGCACACTCTAGGGCAGGGGTCTTCAACCGGGGGTCCGCGACCCCTAGGGGGTCCGCGGAGGTACTGCAGGGGGTCCGCGAAAATATTTCGCCAGAAGCATTTTCTTTCTCTTCCAAAAAATAAAATTTGTCATAGTTAACATAATGTTCTAAAGAAAATTGCTTCATATTCGTTTTTAAATAACACATTGTAGGCCATGAATCATGCATGTGATCATGTGATCCCTGCGTAACATTTTGCTAACCTATGCCAAAACACATTAGCATTCATAAATGTACAAATACAGGTCACCACTTCAGCCTGAGCCTTATGTGACATTGCCTCGCAAATCCCATCAGTCCTAGAATAGAGAAGCTCCACTCAACAGGTTCGGTGCTCTTACTAGGACCTGGTAGCTGATCAGTTATCTTTAATTCTTCGTCCCACTATAATAAAAAATGTGACCCTTGTGATCGTTTTTTATTAGAGTTGTATCATCGCGATTAAAGCACACTTCCCCCCCGTGCGTTTTAGTTAAATAGCTTCGTATTCAGCAAACTCGTTCTTTTCATTCCGGGAGATAAATTACGTTTGATTCGTCTGTTCAGTGTCGGGACTGATGAACCCTGAACTTTGCGGTTCTATGTGATGTTTTGCTTTGTTGTTTTTTTTATGAGAGTCTGCGGTCTTTGAACTTCAAGGCGTTCTGCGCGAATTCATTCATCCAACGTTCCATCACAATAAAACGATAATGATAATCTCATGTTTCCTTCTGAAAGACGAAGTTATATTTACATAAGAGGAAGAGGCTTTCTGTCTGTATCAGTTTGAGCTAATGAAGCTTTGCCTGAATTTAGCTGAATATATCCAGCTAGTTAACCCTTGTTCACATTCATTCTGTTATAGGGCGAATTTATGCAACTATGTAAAGAAACGAGATGTTACCCCCCTGTTAATAACGCCTGTTTAGAATGTGTGCTTTCGTGTGTGTGCGTGCGTGCATGTAGGCAAGATTTGAGGTGGGCCAGGTGTGTGAGATGGCTGTCAAAACGTTTATTTTCTCAACAAGTAATGCCTGTGAATGGGGCGATGATGTATTTTGACAGTTGAGTAACGTGTGCGAAGTCGTATCCATAATATTGAGAGGCGTATTGAAATTTTGATTTCGTACTTGTTAATTTTGAATTAGTATTTTTTATGCATGACTGAACTCATTTGAGAACTCACAAATGTTTATTTTATGCACAACTAAATACGCACGTGTATCAAATATATGGACACAAAAATTTTGACAGCAATCTTACTCCATATGAGGGGGTCCGTGCTCAGTCTCTCTCACAGCCAAGGGGTCCTTGAGCTGAAAATGGTTGAAGACCCCTGCTCTAGGGAGATCACGGCTAGGGATAAAGAATTGAGGGTGGGCCTATTTGAAGAGATGGATGATCATACATGATGTGGTTCCATATGACGACCCCAATGCACCACCAAATGGAAAAGAGAGCTAAACAGGGCACCCGGCGACTCTTTACAACACATCATATTGCGCTTTTCGCAAATGGTAATTACTAGCTAATTAAGGAAAGGAAAATGACACAGAAACGTGACACAGAGGTCTCTTTTCAACAGGTAACATAATTCAAACAAACTATTTGAATTATTAACTATTAGAAAGGTTTTATTTCCTGAAAAGTGACTAAGCGAATAAGTGAGTAATATTGATATCGATGTAATGTAATCCGCAAGGTTGCTTGAGTATATTTCCTTGTTTCTGAACACCAAGACATTGTAATTGTGCAATGATTCCATTGTCGGTCTCTATTCGTCCAACTACAGGTTCAACTGATCCTGGCCCTGCCTCACTGTCCACGCTCTCGTCCTCTCCCTGTCTTCCTCCCCAAAGTCCTTATACTGCAGGCACTGCTCTCTTTCTCACTCCCAGTTTCGGGCGACTGATTCCTCTATTGATGTCAGACTCCATTTTTTAAATATGGTACTTGTGTTTTTTTGATCATTATTGCTAACCCTAACCCTTGTCTAACCCTAGGTTGTAAGCTGATGTTACCACTGAAATCATCACCAATAACAAATAAAAAGTGACAGTATTATACAATGTCATATTATGTAAATGACATTTTTCAAACTAAAAATGCTAAATGACAGTAATAACAATTTAACTTAAGTATGTCAGCAGATATAGACTGTATATACATGTATGTATATATATATATATAGATAGATAGATAGATAGATAGATAGATAGACAGATAGATAGATAGATAGATAGATGGGAGAAAAGAAATAAGCATGGGGGTTTAATGCATGGAAAAATATTGTTGTTAGTGGCCAAAAATTTTAAATTGAAAATATGTGGTTCTTGCAAATTACTTACTCCGCAATGTAACTTGAAGCCAGGGGCATGAACAGGCAGTTTGTCAGGATAGTTACCATCATGAACATTCGAAACAACTTATATGAGAGTTAAGGAACACAGAGAGAAACTTAGATTCTCAGCAACCTAGCAGCATCTTAGTTATTGTTTCAGCTTAGACAGAAGCCAAAATGGAAGTTGCCTTCTGATATTTACATTTAGGTTGTGAGCTAAAGCTAACTTTTGTACAAATCACCAATTAATGTGAGGAGATCTACACTGAGAAACAAATACATTTCTTCATGTCGATGTAAACGAAATGCAAACATTTCTGCAGTTTTAAAACACATTTGTAGCTGAGGTGGAAAAGATGTCTGCGATGTCTGGCTAGGCTGTTCGCCAGATGGCTAGGGCCTAGCACAAGATGACCTCACAGGGAGTATCTAGGTAAATGTACAGTAACTAGTAAGGATATGAATGTATGAGAATTTTAATGGCTGCTTGTCTGGTGATACTGAAGGGGCTAAAAACATGGCATGCTGGCTCAGCGTTGAACCTGAAGATGGTGTTCCCTTTGTTGATGACGACAAAAGTCTGAAAGAGAGATGGTAATGAAATACTGACATGGTCAAAATAAGCGTTACTGATGAATGCATGTTTCAGTGAGAGCAAATCATTTATAATCAATAACATGGATAAATATCAGAATAAAAAAAAATACTCTGTTTTATGTGGAATTTTCATCAGAAAGCATATACAGTGGGGAGAAAACATTCAGCCATGTTTTAGGTATTTCCAAATTATATTATTGACATAAAACTTTGTTGGGTATTAACCCAAACCAGACCTAGCTGATGCACATAAGAGGTACAGTGATCTTATCTTAACATGATGAGGGGTGTGGTCCACAGTTCACAGTTCCACCCACTCCCACTCTAATTACTGTACATTCCAGGGGTTAAAGTAAAAAAAAATCTTGAGCCTGAACTTTTTGACTCCCCCCCCCCCCCCTCTACTGTCTACTGTCAGTTAAGGTGTTTAACTTGGATCATTTATTTATAGGCTACTTAGGCCTACTATTGTAATACAGGAGTGTTTCTGTTTTGCTGGGTGTATAGTACCACATTTGTAGGTTAGAAATTTGTGAATTTGGGAAAATCCTTATTCTAGAATTATTTTTATTTTCTGTCCTTTATTAAACTTTGATTCTTTGAATTTTTTTTTTTACTTATTACTCTTTGTATGTTATTAATTATACCCTTAGTGTAACTTTTAATCTTATTTGTTTCTTTTCTTACTTTATTTTATCCACTATTTTTATCTTTGTAAAGCACATTGAACTGCCTACTTTGTGTATGAAATGCGCTATATAAATAAACTTATAGTTCTAACTAAACTAGGCTATAAAAAAATCTTAGTTTTATTTAAAAAAAGTATGCTGCATTCTTTTAAATGTAGGCTATATGCTGAAAGAATATAGGCTAACCAGTCTGCTGCATCTTTTGAGGCAATATAGTTAACTATATTACAGTGTTAAGTAGCCTATATAAGAGATAATTTTAACCATTTTTAAGTTTAGGCCTACACCAAAATTATATAGGCCTACTAAGTCATGGAGCAAAGTAAATCCTTTAGAGAGAACACAATATGGGCTAACCTGCTAATGTTGTGAATATTTAAGTATTTCCACTTATCACAGGTAGGCCTAAGCTGCTAATGTTGTCATGTTCAGTCTCGGCGGTGAACAATTTCAGAAACGTCGGCTTCTGCTGTTTTATCGGGTGCTGCTGTTAAATACCTCATAGGGACGCCTGCTTTCGCTTCATTATACACTTTTTTCCGTAACGTTAAGTCTCACTTTCCATTGACAAGCCAGCCTCCCGGCCTCGACACCAGAAGTGGTAACTTTTGTGGCTGTTCGCTGTTAGGTTCCGTTGGATGAAGGTAATTAGGTGACGTTGATTTCTTGATGGGTGATTTAATGCTTTCGAAAGTTGTTGACACTAATTTGCCTATGGGCTAGGATAACATACAACCATTCAGTAATGTTTGTTGAGTGATTGGATTGTTTCATAGATTTTTTTGATAGGCTACGTAGCCTATTTCTGATTGGTTATTCGCAAACCCAATATCTTTCAAGGTGGTTATAGGCTACGCATATCATGTAGACTAGGCTTCAGCACTGGTGTCAAACGTACCGTATTGCAAGGACCCGCCCTTCTCTGTTTCTGATAGATAACGTTAGTTAAAGCTGCGTCCCTCTCATATGATTGGTAGGTGAAATAAATTGGCTCGAAAATATTAAACTGTATGCGCAGGCTCTAAAATATTTTTTTCACCCTCACGGCCGCACGCCGGAGATCCGGCATGGTGCCGGGATACTGCCCTGACATTCCCATCTCCAGTGTAGAACTGATGTAACTGATGATTTGTGCCTATGTCATTATTTCTCCTCAGTAGGTGATCATTGCCCTTAATCATGTCAAGTCATGCACTCTGACCTTCTGAGCTTGGTAGTAGGGATCCAGCTCCTCCAGGGGAATGTTGAGAAGCTCTGGAGGTGGGTCTCCAAATACGAGAGGCAAAGATTTTCCAGCCTCTAGCTTGCTGGAGGGTTTCAGTTGTTTTTCTCCAGTGTTGGCCACCAGTGACTCTGGTGTGAGGCGACGGAACACATCAGTGGCATCAGTTGGGAGTAGGTCAGCTGTCTTTGCATTTTGCTTGATGAGAGATACCACAACCTGGGGGTCTTTCAGTAATGCCCTGCACGGGATGGGTTGGAAGGTATGGGGGAGGGGGATTCAAAAGAGTTTGTGTTAGCCTACAGTAGGCCTACATGATGACAGCCTGGCAAATGTGTTCATTTCAACTAAAAATTGAGTATTAGGGCCACATGACAGAACAAAAAAAAAATGCCATGACATTAAAGTCGAAACTTCCGAGATTAAAGTCGAAATAAATGTCGAATTAAGTCGAAATCGACTTCGACTTAATAAAATTGAAATGAGTTCCAACTAGTTTGAACACAGTGGGCCAACGACTCAACATTTGCTTAAAATTTATTTCAGAATCAGGTTCAGCAATAATGAAATTCTTTCTGTTTTAGCATTGCAACACAATGTGATAATTAATGTAAGGACACTGAAAAGGTTGTGCCAAAAACTTCGGAGTCATCATACAAACTTGGAGTGGCCATTGCAAAATGAAATTGTTAGAAATGGGCAGGTGCAATGATATCGATGGTTACATATGCGTGCAATGCAGAGATGTTAGGCCATATAAGCCTATCTCACAAAATACAATAAGAGAGCTGGTCAAGTTGCTTAATCCTGCGGGTGTGGAGCAAAGGCTTAAACAGCATCTGAGGCGCAGGCAATATCGCAGCAAAGGGAAATTTATTTTGACTTTATTCTCAAAATTTCAAGTTTAATGTCGAAATTTCGACTTTAAAGTCGACATTGATTTCGACTTTAACCTCAAAATTTCTACTTTAACGCTATCAACCCGAAGCCCGCACGGTCTCTGTCAGTTTACTCCAGAACTGTATGTCACAGCTAGCCTCACCCTCGCCAGCCCCGCCCTGTGCTTTCATTTCATTTCGTACAGAGGGTCTGGGACCGCTGCATTGACAATCGTTCTCTCCAGGACAGCATTCTGCCTACCCAATCAGCGAAAAGTGGAAGTGTTGGCAGCAGCAAACGTAGTACAGGAGGCTATTCAGTCCGTTGTGGGAACGCTTCGGAACATACAGGAACTGACGTCTGAGCAAGAACAATGTTAATTTAATTTTATCTGCGGAAAAGATGTCGTGGCCCTACTACCCACAGGTTTCGAAAAAAGTTTGGGAGGGAAGCCGTCACGTTGCATACGTCACGACCAGGCGTTAGCAATTGGCTAAAGGCAGATTCAATCAGTTTAAACTTCAGCAGAAACCGCATATCTAATGAGAGAACAATGTAGCGGTCCCAGACCCTCTGAAATGAAATGAAAGTACAGGCGGGGCTGGCGAGGGCGAGGCTATGTCACAGCAGGATGAAATGCATATCACTGGAAAGAGGACAACAAGGGCTTGTGCAGCACTTGTGTGTACACCAATGTGGTGTTGAGATAAGACATTTTTTATTTACCTTAATGTTATAAATAGTAGGCTAAAGTCGACAATCAGTGCTGTCATCACACTATTCTAAGTTCAATAACTCGCAAACATCTCACAGACACGACACGCATATCAAACGAAAGTACAGAAACAGGGCTTTCAAATGGCCTACTCTACTAGTACATCAAAGCAATCATGGTAATGTAGAATAAATGCATTGAAATTATGACTATGCTGTCAAACCAAATTTGCACTTGTGAACTTATGAATAGCAAGTTACTGATCCTTGCAGTATATATGCCTGAAACATCCTAGTTGCAAAAAATTAATTCAGGTTTTGCAAATACTGTATATTTCTGCATGGTGCTATTTATAATATTGACAATTTATCCTGCTGCTTCCAACACCACTTCTGCATTTCTGTTGCAATGCATTCGACAGAAAACGAATGCACACCCCCAGTACACGATTGAAATGCGCATTCTCACGTTTGGTCAGTTCAGGTCAGGTCAAAAGTTCAGTTTGGGTCAGTTCACTCGACGCAGAGAAGGAGACTATCATTTTTGAGTAAAGAGAGGGAAGATAAAACAAACAAGAATCATGTTAAAAAGAGAAAAAGTTTACTCCAGCCCATCAACTAAGGATGATGCCATTATCAGTAGCCTAATGATTATAGTCCAAGTGTCCAAGTTACATATTACATGTTTGTTTGAAATAAAACAGATTTTTTTTTTATCACAGAGTAACTCCATACCATTTTATTCAGAAAAAGTGGCACTTATTTATAATGTAGTTAAGGCTGACTCATTTATAAATTAACACTGCCATAAAAAAATCTAAACTACCCAACCATCTAGGCCTACGGGGACGAGTTATAAGCAGACGTTTTGCTATGATTGAACGGGGTGTTTTGTCGCAAGGTTTTGTATTAGGCTTAGTTTTCTTGAGTTTGGTGAGTGTGCTAGAAAGATCACTCTATCAGCGTTGATATCAAAATCTGTGTCAATCAATTTACAGTAGGTTATCCACCTCCCAGTTTTTTTTTTAAAGGGGAAGTTGAAACTAAAATAAAACCCAAATGCATTCAATCAGACAAACACAAATCACCATAATTCCAGCTGCGGACACGCGAGCAACATGCAAAGCACCGCCTCCCACTCATCCCCTCCTGCCCGCCATCCCCCTGTGGCAGCTCTGCAGGAGACTATTTCAATAACGTGAAATGGGTGTGGTTAAAGGAATCATTTGGCTATATATGAACTATTTTGGAAAGTGTTCAAGGCGTAATCGGGAACCTCGGCAATTCTAAACAAATTCTGAACGCGTCTGAGTAGGATAACGCATAAAAAAGTGATCATGCTCGTTTGCTGCTTTAATACAGATTGTTGTTATATGAATTGATTGTTGTTAATTGAATTTAATGCTCAATCACTAGCGAACCGGTTATCATAGAAGCAGCACAGACTTGCTCTGGTCGTGTTGTTTAATATGACATGGTGTCTGTAAATCTTAGGGTAGTTCAACTGATATTTTTTTGTGAATTTGGAACCAAACACGCGCGCCGTGGTGTGGGGACGGTGATAACGTGCCATACATATCATAAACTACAAAATACGAAAGTTAATGTATTTGTGCACTTACAGGTGATGAGGCCATAACGTCAGCTTTTTGCTTTTCCGCGCACTTCTGTTTCTTTGCCACGCATCCAATAGTGGAACATTAGCCGTCGTCATTTTGCATGTAACTTCACAGAATCTTTTACAGAACTGAGTCCAATCGTATCCGAACGAGTTTGATAGCCGTTGTAGATTTGTGGGTAACCCTATCCTCCGCCTCTCATTCAAACACGCCTCTTCTCAGAGGATATAGTGATTTCTTCCCAGAAAATTCTTCCCTCTTCCCAGAATGCAGGAACAAGCGTGAGAAATATGTACCTTTGCAAAAACCCCACATTTGCTGAAACAAGATTCTATCCCTTTACTTTTTGTAATTTCACTAAGCAGTTTGTGATGCATTATAATACATTTCAAGTACATTTCAAGTACATTAAGTGTTTAAGTAATACGTGTATTTTTTAGAAATCTCCGCATAAAGATATGCATAAAATGTCCCACCTTCTTCTTCCACTCCATAGCTAAGGAAAAGCCTTTTCCCAACAGCTGTCCCCCTAAACTCTTTCTCCAAAAGATAGGCCCCCGCCCCATTCTCCTGATTTAGGCCACTTCATCACCCCACTTTCATTGCACTCTGTATATCTGCCCACTTTTAGCATGTAGTATATTATACACATGCCTGCATATACTATACTGTACTGTACATTGTTCATATCAGATGTACATAATTCCTTATATCCTTTATTGTAGATTGTCTACAATATTATATTATTGCTGAAATTTAGCTGGGGTGAAACTTTGCTTCTCTGGGCTATGCTTCTGGCTGCATAGTGTCATTTCATGTAAACACCATCCAATTTATGAGAATGAGTTGCCTACATTTTCATGAGCCTTACCCTTTTTATTTAGCTCAACCTATGGCAGCCTGAATACAGTTTACATTATTCCTGTAACCTACCCGGCAGGAATTAAATGTATGTGGTTGCCTTTGTACATATGCCGCTTGAAACGTTACATGGAACGTGGAAGGCAATTTGAGTAACATTTTAGTGTCCAAACATCATTTGCTTCTTGGTGCATGTGCAACACGTTCTCCACCAGATGGGCCAGACTGTGATGGCCCCACTGAATTTCCATGTATTTTACTTGGGTCCCTTGGGTCAGTTCGAAGTCTCTCTGCCCAGGATGTCAGCTTGGGAAAATAAATTGTCCAGACATACCTATATTGTGAATGCCTTGCACATAAAGTCACAAAATAGAAACCACATATTACACAGGTCCAGAAAAAGCTGTAATGATTTTCGGGAAATATCTGCAATCAAAACAAAGATTATTTTAAACAAAGGTTTGACATAATACATGGCGTTGATAGAATGTAATTATATCTGTTGATAGTTAACTTACCACTACTCACCTTTTTTTATAATATAGTCAGATACAACACCTGAAATTGTGGACCAAATAAAATAAAAAAAGAAATAAATTAAGAAAAAGAATATTTTAAATAATGGAGACTTCATCTGTTAAAATCCATCTCAGCTGTTTAATAACCCATGCATGGAAGGGTTACAACTCAGACAGAGATTTATTACGTGTTAAAGTCTTAATTTATGAATCAAACATGAATAATTATTACATTCTATGTCATGCCAACAGGAACATAACTTATAGGGTGCTCGTCCAGGATCAAACATTCCATGAGGTTAGGTAATGCATAAATGCATGTGTGTGCATTTGTGTAGCTGGGATAAAGACCATGTGCAGTAACATGTGGTAGGAGACCTTGACTGCGGTACATGCACTTGTTGGGCCACTTGTTGGTTGCAGCTTAGTATGTCAGCAACATGTTGTGTGTGTGGTGGTTGACTACAGTGTGACCACTGGTGGTGTTTGTTGCAGTCTACCTTTAGTTACTCAGGTGTTACTGGTTGCTACAGTTTTAAAAGTTCTCTATCAGATTCTTCAGGATTTTAGTGTGATGTCATTTTTGTCTAAAATAGGCATCTCCCCTTGATTGGCTCGCTTTTTGCCCCCCACCCCCGAATACAAAAAAAGGTCTCGCAAGAGAACACAGAGGCTGTAATACTTAAACAAATACAAGGGGCACCTTTGTTGCTGTGGCATTGTAGTGATGTAGTGCTCTGTGTCTTTTCTGTGTTCTGTCTTCCAAGTTCCTGGCTTCTGGTGTGGTTACTGCTGGCTGTCTTGCTCAGCCTGAGATTTGTTATGTTGTTATGGACTTTGTGTGGTGTATTGTTAATTCAGTACACCATTTAGTATAAATCTCTTTAGTTGGGCATTACTTTTAAGGGTGTTCTATGCCATCTGATAGTTTTGACTTCAGCAATGTTGTGACTTTCTTTAATCCATGCAGGTAGTAATGCTAAAATTGATTTTATTACAGTTACATTGTTGTACAGAGTTACCAGAAAAAAGGAGAGTCAGTTTGTGTCAAGGTCCATCAGTTTGGACTAATTGGTTGCTTGCTGATGCTAAAATGTAATCAACTTCAATTTTTAAAAAGTAAACTCAAATGCCAATGTACAAGCTCAATTAAAACCTTATTCACCCTGGGCCCCATTTGGCTAAATGGCACCTTCTTGGGCAACCACAATTGACAATACCTAGTTCAGCAGTTTGCCTAATGAAAATTTCAGCTTGAGAGTCCCTGACTTGTGATTCATTTTTATCAACATCTATGAAATGCATACTTCTAATCTCCTCCCAAAGTCGCTCTATATACAGCATAAATTAGACTTTGTGGCAGATCTGAGCTCATAGGTGCTGTATTTCATTTTTGGATATCCGTGTGGCAGCAGCTGCTCTTTGAGCTGAATTACTGTAAGGAGAAGCTCTCCGTGATCTCACTGACTGCTCCAGCTGTAAGTCACAGGAGCATGGCTCCTTCCCTTCTGAAATAGCACTGGAATTGGTTGTATGAGTGACATCATTGCATATTCAATTTTTTTTGTTAATTTGTAGTGTTATGGTTTTGTGCCAAGCATCACAGTCTTTTGTAAAAAGGAGCTGCCTCCTATCTGTGTTTACTCTGCCATGAAGGTCTTTGGATGCTCCTTGAGAATCTTTACACTAGAGTGGGTTAGGGGCACTCCTGCAGCAGCCTCATTCAATGTATTAATTTCTAACTGACACATTTTTCACTGTTACTCTCCCAATTAGCCTGCTTAGCATATGTTGCTAAAAGTTGGTCTTCCTTGATTTTATGTTTATTTTGTATGATTTGGGTAAGAAACAGTTACCCCTGACATGTAATTAGAAGGCTTCTGTATTGGCTCTGTCCCTTTTTCCACTGTTCCAATCTCTTGTCATTTTTTAGCTTCTTGCTCTGTTCTACTGTTAGTGCTGCTGTTGTACTGGTAATTTCTGCTCTGATGTTTTGGTAAATACAACCCAACATAAATGAAATTACCTGCCTGAAGAAAAAATATTTAAAATTTCAATTTTATTTGTATAGCGCATTTTACAAAAGGCATGTCTCAAAGCGATTCGGGATTGTTCGTTATTTATGAACGGGTCCACCGGAGGATATGAAAGTCATTTCGCAAAAACTTACGTGACCCTCCCCCAAGAGTCAGGGAGAATTTAGATGACCCTTCCTTGGCAAATCAAAAATTTTGAGTGACCCTCCCCTCAGCCTGCTCAATCAATTCCAATCCTCAGAGCATTACGTTGGTAACTTTTGCATTCTGATCTTACACACCACACTTCACCATGGCAGTGGCCATTTAAGTGAATTCATAAAATATTTTTAATGACATTCGGATCGCAATCGTTCGGGTCGAATTAAAGATGCCAATTAAACTTTTGTAATTTATAGACAAACTTCTCTATTTTCTAAACAAGTACTTTATTTGCTGAATAACATGGCACAAATATGCAGCACGAGAATGCAGTTAGAGATGGAAGGGGTAAGGGAGAAGGTGAAAACTTACTGCATTTCAGACTCAGGTTTCTGTTCTTCTATATCATGGGTAGGCCTATTTGTGAATACTTTTATTTGTAGACTATAGATAGGCAATGCATAATTGTAGACTTGGATTTTGGAATGTTTTGGTTGGTTAATAAAGAGTTTCTTAACATATTCTTTGCCTGCATGTTGTGCTTGTTAGAGCTTCAATTAGGCCCACACAAACTACTACTAATGGGAAATCCTTATTTACCTAATGCTGAGCATTAGGAAAATTAACTTTTAAATGAATGTTGACACAAGACAAAACGCACGGTTTCCCTCAACACGTTGAACTGAGCAATCCCACAGACTACAATGTTAATATTTTAAATGCCTATAAATCAGTAGCCTAAACTAATGTCAGTTTTACATAGCCTACAAAGTTAATCAGAAGCATAGACTACTACTAAAAACATATGAACCAAACAAGGAACTTTTCAATTTAGCTGTTTTAATGGATAAAAAATTGCAATGACCCTTCCTTCTAGATTAAAAATGTTTAATTGGCCCTCCCCTCGATGAAGACGAAAATCCATCCCCGACTTTCTTCCAGTGGCACCTTCTATAATACCAAACGGTCTCTTTACACAAAGAGCACCAATGAGCAACAGGGGCAAGGAAAAACTCCCAGCGTTTTTTGTTTTTACTTGTTATGGTAAAGGAAGAAACCCTGGGCAGTTCCAACGGCTCAAGGGGCTAGGGCAGGTTTTCAGACTCTCAGATGGTGATTAGTCCACCATTAGTCCATTAGGCACACATCATAAGAAAATTGTAGTGTAAATATAGAAACATAAGAGTCCCATTATAATCCCAGGATATAGTCCCATATCATTAGGAGCAGTCAAACCAAAGGGCCAGCTGGAGGCTGTATCAATCATGTCAGGGTCGTCTGTGGAGCTGGAGGCAGCCCACCCAGGAGGACAGAGATGCAGAATCAGGGAGTGGAAGGTAGGGTTGACACACAGCAGGGTGGCAGTGGCATGGAGCGTGGAGTGGGTTGAGGAGTGCTGCTGGATCAAACGGTGGAAGAAGGCCCTCAGCAGGGTGGCATATTCAGTAAGGTTGGTTGGGCACCATCCAGGAGGTAAGAGGTGCAGTGTCAGGCAGTGGAAGGCAGGGATGACTCATGGCAGGGTGGTAATGGCATGGTTGCATTATCCAACCATGTACAGATATTGGCTAAGTGATGAGAGAGGGAGAAGTGGAGATGGAAGAGAGAGGAGGAGAGAGACAGAGTGAAAATTGTACGGCATGACAGATGGGTGGTTTTCTGGCGGCATTAAGCTATAGCAGAATAACTAAGGTATGATGTATAGCAAGCCAACACCACCAAAGGAATGGTCAGTGGCCACCAAGCCCTGTACAGAAGCTTACAGCAGAGGCAGTCCTTTCCAGTGATACCATGAGGAGGGGTGGTTTACCACCAGTGGTCACCAACCCGTCGATCCCGATCGACAGGTCGATCTTAAAGCCTTTCCTAGTAGATCTCTTATGCTCTGGCAAAATCACAGCAAATATAGACCTATGAAAGTAGATGTCATTAATGTTATGGGAGTAACAGCGGTAAAACTGTAGTACCAAGAACAACCACTGCATGGATTTCAATGTCCGAATGGCGCTGTGTACTGTGCCCCTACTGGTGCTGTGTACTCCAAAAGAGAATGAAGTCCTAATAAACCCCTGCTAAAAATCAACACATCGTCTGTTGGAAATACAATAATAGAGTTGGCAAGTCAACCACGTCATTCTGTATGCTGCGGGTTAGCATTTTCCTACTTCCGGTCCCAAAAGGAAAACCCCTACGGGAAAATGAATGTCTCAATTAAGAAAACAACGTACACAACATATACAGCAGTGTCTGACCTACGAGGACCTAGGCATTAGTTTTTCATCAATAAAATGAGTAGCAACGTCGTCTGGGTGTGCATTATAACAGTGATAAATGACTGTTGCTATCCTTCTGCTAACAGCGAAAAATTAAGAACTATGTGGAGTTGTCTCTTACCTTTGACGTAATTTTCAAAAAACAACGGTAAAATTATTTAAAATACAATGTGTTCTGTATATACAATGATTCAATGTAATTTACAATGATTACAACGGTCAACAATTGGTACATCTTTCACAAAGCTTTTTTTAAAAGACTGCATAATATCGACTTGGGATCGAAAAGGGATGACATAAGGTCCAGCGGGCTTTGTATGGCTCTGGTTACAATGATGTCTAGGTCTTCATGACGTTCATGACATGACGTTCGATAGAAGTGCCGCTAACAGTGTGGTCAACCGGTCTTCCTGCTTTAGCCCAGTGATAGCAACACCTTATTTATTTTATCATTAGACTCCAAATTTGCAAACCCGTCGTCCATATCATGTTTTTTTAACATCACAACGTGACCAGATACCGTTAAATGCTAACAAAAAAAACTACAGGCTTCTGGGTTACTTGCCAACTTTTGTGTGTGATTTTATTTACACTACTGTTGATCGATCTTGTAGTTGCCTAAATGGGAGCAAGGTGATCTTTGGGCAAAAAAGGTTGGAGACCACTGCCGTACACCATCCCTAACAAAAGGGGTCATTAAATAGAAAGGTTTTGAGTCCAGACTTAAAGGTCCTCCTATTCTGGATTTTGATATTCTAGTTATTACAAGGAGACCTTGTCTGGAAGGGTGGTAGGGAACAAGTAAGTCTTTAATATATGCTGGAGCAAGCCCATTAAGGGCTTTGAATATTAGGAGAAGTACTTTAAAATAATTTCGGCTTTTCGGAAGCGAGGATAGATGAGATATGTTAATATTTTTTGGTCCTAGTGAGTGCTCACGCTGCAGCATTTTGTATTAGTTGTAGGTTTTTGTAGGCCTGGCAAAATCGATTCCTCTTCAGGATTCGGGTTATTCTGAGTCACTCACTCAACTGATCCGGGTTATGCGAGTCACTTGAGTCAGTATTGCTAAATCGACAAGAAAACTCCTAGTCCTAGTGTACAATGGTTATTACCACTGCTGGATCTACTAATATGTTTATTATGCTAGGCTACTTATGGGATAATAACATAGCCTTACATTATATAGACTGCTAATAGAAGACAACTAATGATGTTATCTATATTAGGCCTGTAGCCGGAGTGATTGTGTTTTCCTGAATTTCACCCAGGGGATTAATAGATTATTATTATTAGTTATTATTATTATTATTAGTAGTGGTAGTATTATTACCCATAGCTATTATTATTATTATTATTATTATTATTATTATTATTATTATTATTATTATGTCTCAAACGAACTTTAAACAATATGCACTGAAATATCAATGTTGACCAGTAGAGGTCGCTCACACCACAAATGACATTAAAGTTAATAGAAACTGTTCCATACAAGAGATAGGAAAACTAACATCAGTAAAATAGAGTAAACTGTATAATAATTTTAAGGTCATAACAACATCTGTAGGCTACTTGCAGAACATCATGTTATTTCAGAAGTGGAAAAAATAGCGCTTGTTGTGGATTTGCTTTTCTAACATGAGAGACTCGCTCTGGCGTTAACCGGATGACTCAAGATCCAAGTGATCCAACCACGTAACCGCGGTTACGCGAGTTTCCTCATGTGGCCGGTTAATTCTGCTGACCCGAGGATTCAAGAGTCCCCATCTACAGTTTGCAATGTTTCGGACTGTCTACCGGACCAAATTAACAATTATTTTAATACATTACATCTATAGGCTACGTGCAGAACATTGTG
>JAGFZM010000478.1:87788-142842 GCA_017657215.1 Limnothrissa miodon | reverse complement strand
GACTCACCCTCGCTCTAACCGGCTGACTGGACTCAACTGATCCAATGTAACTGTGGTTCGCGGTTAATTAGCGCGACCCTTGGGACTCGAGATCCATGAGTTCCCGTCTACGAGCTTCGCAGTTTCCGGATCTACGGGAAGTTCTTATCTCGGACTGCCTGTGCACATTGTCACTTGTGGAGTTGTGGTTGCCTACGAAATTGTAAGTTATACATCTTATGGCTGCTAAGATGTCTTGGGCTAGTATTAGCTAATGTTGCAAGAGGTTTGTGTGTGGCGCTGTTTATCATTTTAAATCGAAATTTAGGACTCAAGTGATCCGGGTTAATGATACCAGAGAATCGCGACTCATGAGTTAATATAAAGATACGGGTGAAAGATCCGATTGAATCAGGATTCAACCAGGTCTAGGTTTTTGATAGCCTGGGCCCACCCATACTTCCTGTGACGCTACATTCAATTTCGCGAGCAAGTCAGTCTGGCCAGGCTGCCGTTTTAGAGGAATTATTTTTCCCATATCTGTAGGCACCAATGAAAAACAAGCTTATGCGTACTGTACGTCATTGGAATGAGTGGTCTGATTGGTTGTAGATTTGTCAAGTAGTATACAGAGGCATCTAATGGACGCAGGTTAAGCCCGCCTCCCAGAAGACATTTAGTAATGTAGGATGGCCAGACTAAGCTCCCATGAGCTTTGTCGCGCAAGCCAGGCTAGGTTTTTGAAGCCGCTAGTACCACATCCTGAGAACAGAGCAAGGTAACAAATGCATGTATTACTTTATCTGCATCCTCAAAAGAAAGGAAATTTCTAACCTTAGCAATGTTGCGTAAGTGAAAGAATGAGGTTTTGGAGACTTTTACATGACTATTTAGAGAGAGGTGCTGATCAATGTATACCCCAAGGTTCTTGACCTTTGTGTTAGTTGAGAGTGAAAGGTCACTAAGTAAGTTCTGATGATGGGGTACATTGTTGGTCAGGTTTATTGGGCTTATCTTCATAACTTCAGTCTTGTCAGAGTTTAAACCCCCTATGTGTAAGTTTTATTTTTTTCGTATGAGAATTTCTCCCATCTATTGGCGAAGTGGTATACTGCATACTTTTGAATAAAATGTATTAGCCCTCCCCTTCCCACGGTCCTCATTTCCCATGGTCCTCATTTTGAAAATGGCGGCACAAAATGGATATTCTCATTTGGTACCGAGCCACATCTATGTATAAATGGAAATTACCAAGTTTACGGGAACACTACAATTTATTCATGGAGGTAATTACCATCGTTTTACATTATATTTTTAAAATAAAAAATATATTTTTAATAAAAGACGAAGATAAATAGAAGACAAATCCTACACATAGAGGTTTTAAGCAAAGGAAATTATTCATCCAGTTTTTGATATCATCGAAGCAGGCAACAAGTTTTGATTCAGATGAGATCAGGAGATCATTGTAGACTAGGGCGGATTCTGTGCTATGATGCTCTAAAGCCAGATTGGTAGGTTTCCTAAATGTTGTTTTCGTCTAAGAAGGTACAAATTTCTTTAGAATCTTTGATATAAATGGGAGGTTGGATATAGGTCGATAGTTAGCCAGGACATCAGGGTCACGCAGTTTGTAATGTATGAAACAAAGACTGGATAATTATTATTCTTACTCCACTGTCCTTTAATTTGTAATTTCTAAATACTTATGAGCTGTCATTTTGGACCGAGCCAAAAGACGATCTATGCATGTTTTTTTGTCCCCTGTGAGAATTGTGCCAGAAATGAGCCCCACATAAAGCATTTTTTAACCTGAAATATTTGTTCATTTTTGGCTTAATTTACTAACCTAGCCTATTTCTTATTTAACTGAGGGCACATTTCCTCAGTTTGTCTTCTATGGTATGTCAATCACCTCACAACCCCACATAAACCTATTGTCAGTGACCACAAGGCCATATCACCTCACAACTGACACTGTTGCTTACCTAATCTCCCCCTAAAATTATAAAAGAATAAAAAAACTATAAAATCAAGGGTGGTGGTGGCGCAGGTGGTAGAGGAGCCGTTTGGTGTTCATCGAAGTGTTCTTGAGCAAGAACCCCAAAATTGCTCCTGGTGGCAGGCTGGAGCCTTGCATGGTAATCCTCTCCACTGGTGTGTGATTGGGTGAATGTCATTGCAGGCGGCGCATGTAGATACAGCGGCCTCTTGCTCTCCTGACCGTGAGCATCACTGTGGGATAGCTAGAAATGTAATTTTGATTCCTCTGTATGTCCAGTATATGTAGAGAAATTGACAATAAAGACTTAACTTAAAAAAAGAGGCAGTGGAGCTCTAGCAGCGACAACAGTCTCCCCACAAGGACATGCTAATAAACCCTTGGAGGTATACCAAAGATGTTAGATACAAATCATTATGTCATCAATGCTTTCCTTGAATAACTTTGTTTTACACACACACACACACACACACACACACATACATAGTGTTGTATCCTTTAGAGGTGAGACATACTGAATGATTCCAAAAACAATCCAGGGTGAGGCAGGGGTGTCTCCTCTTTACTACCCTCTTCTTACTTGCAATTGACTGGATCACAACAAACACAGCAGCAGATTAAAAACCCAATGGACTCTGTCCTCCCAGCTGGAAGACCTTGATTTTGCAGACATTTTGCTTTCCTTTCCTTTCCTTCCTTTCAACACACTACTCCATGCAATTGAAAACCAACAGACTCAAAAAAAATGCCACAGGTCAGGCCTAACACCACAAAAATTCAAGGCAGTTTCATCAGTAAAGACAGCGCTGAGAGCCAAAAGTGCCTTTTCCCATATCTGTATCATCTGGAGATCTAAAAAATACAAACAGAGATGCCAGCAACATTGGTTCATTTTTCTATAGTTCAGAGTGTTGTACAAAATACAGACGAACAGAGGAGATCCAATGTCCTCCATGATGAACAGATGTCTGAGAAGAATTTGGCAGGTTTGTGGCCCATCAAAATGAGCTACCAACTGTACAATAAAACCACCATTTACAGCATTACGAAGAACATTAGACCAAAATGTTGGCACAGAACAGTGTTATATCACCCAAAAAACACCTTGCACAGTTACAGTCAAAAAACAAATGGTGCAGAAGTGCTGGAAATGACAATTAAAAAAAACACCTGGCACAGAACTGATGAATAAACCTTGCCACGGCATGCTGGCAAGGACCATAATGGAAAGTACTCAAACTCCACCATTACACCAACACTGCATCATCATTACACCGTGAAAAAGTACATGTATACCAAAAATATGGGATATAGAAACTTTGGTAACACTTTACATTACAGCTCACTAATTTCTATGTAATTTCATGGTAACAGTCCCTTGTTACCACTTATTACAAATCATTTCCATGCAGTTTCTGGTGCAATTACTCTGCAACAGTGATGCAAACATCATAAATTAAGGTGGTAATTTCCATTGGATTTTGATGTAATTTCATAATAATAATCCTTTGTAGCCACTTATTACAAGTCTCTTCCATGCAGTTTCCAGTGCAATTACTCGGCACTTTCTAGGTAATGGAACTGCATTAATTGAGGTAGCAATTTCTATGGTATTTTTATGTAATTTTATGATAATAATCCTTTATAGCCATTTATTAGAAGTAATTTCCAAGCAGTTGGCATCTGTAGTTCTTAAAATTATATTCCAGGATTTATTTATTGTTTTTGTTTAATTACCAGAAAACACACAGCATCAGGGCCGTAAAATGCATTATAACTACTTGGTTTGTCTCTTTCTTGGTAATAACTAAGTCATTGTAGTAGTAAGCTGGTAAAGAAGACATTATGTGCCTGTAAGTAAACTGGAACAAGTGAAGTAATTTACGGAAACTATACGGTATCAGAGCTGTTAAATGCACTATTGCCTCATCCTACTTAAAGGAGAAATCCGGTGTGACTTGGACCTGGACTGCACTGGAAGATGTTACCGAGTACAAACATATATCCAATGCGACCCAACATCTCTAATCTGAAATAGGCTACCATATACTGACATTTAACACACAAACACATGTTGAGTACAACCTTCATAACTTGAAGTAGTTTTCACACATATATTTCACACACATTTAACATGTGCAATAACAACAATCAAATTTCCTGGATTTCTCCTTTAATGCATTTACTGACTGTGAACTACTATCGAAAAATGTAGTTATGGAATTTTGCCATAAAATCATTAAAAGGTCTGAATGAAACCACGGAAATACTTGATCAAATGTTTTTCAAATGATATTGATCAAATATGTACAAACCCTGAATGCAGAGATCAAGTTTCCTTAATAGGATTAAAAGAATGCTGTATACCATGACTGCAGTCCTGCACTGGTATTTAAAGGTATTTTGGTTTGGTTATGGTTTGTGTTAGTATGCTTTCTATTATAATATCAATTGATTGCCAGTCCTTTTTTCAAAGCTGCTTTAAACAAAATATCACCGAAATCTACCAGGCATACTGTACAACCACTATTCCACTACTACATTTAACAATAGACATAGGCATACAGAATTATGCTGCAGTGAACACACCCTGCCAAGAAATTAAGTCACAAGTATTCCAATACAATAACTACTGTCTCATCTGCACATCTGGCCCATAGACTACTGCTTTGGGGTCAGGATTTCACCTTGTTCCAATAGAAGCACCCACTCGGATATACACTGATATAATCCAAGATGTCTTCTCTCTCACGCACAAGTCAACTTTGGCAAATTCAGACAGGAAACACTAGTGCTGGTCTCATGAGCACAGACATTCTTTATCACCGCTGGTGCTGAAGGAGAGGAGAACATCTGCTGTTCCCAAACTCCAAACAAATGGGAGTTTTGGGATCATTCCTTCCTGTTCCCTAATCACCATCAGGTATTTTTTTTACATTTTAGACGTTTTTTGTTTTGATAGGATGGTGAAGAAATGACAGGAAACGAGTAGGAGAGGGAGAGGGAGTAGTTTTGTTCTTAACTTGAACTTTGGTCCCTGTGGGTCCATGCTTCATGGTGTGAGAAACTCACACCATAGTGTTCCCACTGGCAGGTAATTCAAACCATTTGTTTAGTTTTGAGAAATTCATTTGTTTGGTGAAGTTAAACACCCAGTGCCATTTAATTCTTTCTGTTTAGGATAAACACAGATAGCAGCATTACCAGCTTCGGGTTTGCTCCCTCCAAAATGATTCCCCTGTTTTTTTTTATGTTGTAAAGGACATTTGGTGAAAGTTTACCAGCATCTTAATCTTAAGAAGGGAAAAGCAACACTGAAAAGAAGCAAATGTGTTCTCATAAACAATAATGTATCATAAAGATAAGTGACAACTTTTGGCATCCCTGCATAGCACATTTGTAACTCTCCTTTCCTCCTCCCCTGCCAATAAATACAGCTGTTGGCTTTCTCCTTTCACTTGCAGTACAGTCAAAGAAAACAGGAGAACCATTTGAGACATCTTTGCGCAATCTTTCCACAGCTTCCAAAGTCTCTTGCTTGTGCATTCTTTTGTGCTTGTGTTTTTACACTGTTAAGCACATACAACTGAGATAAACATGGTAGAGGCTTGATTTGTGTTATTCAAGCCTTCTTGAGTGAACATCTGTTTTTGTTCACTGACCTGCTGGATTATCCAATCACAGCCTACTTCTAGGGTTTTGACAAAGACATTACTAATCCATTTTGAATATTCTAACATTAGCTAACAGACTTCAAATAAGGTAGTGTAAAAAAAAAGTGTAACTATTGCACATCTATGCTATTGCACTGGGCCATAGTTAATGGCTGCAGTGGGAGGACTGTGTTGAAGAAGTCACACACACCCACACATACACACACACACACACACACAAATGCACACATAAACACGCACACACATATTTACTTAGGGTCACCATAAGTTCAACAACAGCCATTTTTTGAAGCAGCAAAAGACTTGGTGTTCTGACTGACAAAGGGTAGAAGCTATTTTTTAATCTGTTGGTTTTGCATATACGGATATTAGCCTTTCTTCAGGGGGCGGTATGTTGAATAAGTGGGGGTTAGGATGGAGTTGGTCATTCATGATTGCCCTGGCTCTGGTGAAACACCTAGAGATAGCATTGGAGTTCAGAGAGGAAAGTGGCCAGCTGATCACCTTCTCTTCTCCCTGTACGACCAACATACCATGAGGAAGGCGTGCACAAGCACACTTTCGGTTGTGGCTTGATAGAAGGACACTCTGCAGGGTGGTTGTGTATGTACATGTAGTCTAAAACAGGTCCTCAGAGATTTGGGTCCCCCTCTGCATCACGTTTCATGTGGGGTGGCATTTTTTTTTTTTTTTGCACATGAAGCACATGACTACTTCTATTGTTGTGCTTGTGTTGAGGTTTATTTGACTGGCCAAACCACAAATCGCCTCTCTGTGAACTCCACTTCTTTTTCTTCTACCTCTTGTCTCCCCCTTTTGGTCATTTTAGTTTCTTACTTTTTGGTTTGAAGGGACAGGCTTGCTACACTTTGTTAACCGTTCAAGAGCAGTCACTGCATATGATGACTGATACAACAAGAGAAGGAACAGACACCTGTAACCTTTGACCTTTCCATTCTTTTAGGCACACCAGAGACTGGAAGAGGCAAAACAACAAGTTAGACCATTTAAATAGTGCAGTCTCAATGTAGAAAATTATCTTTAAAATTCACAAACAATTTTATCTTTGCATTGACTTTTATATAATTTGTTAGCTTAGTTCCTACATAGATATTATATTTTGTTAGATTAGACTATTTGTTATAAACATATTGTGTTGATACAGATTTTGATCTCTAATTTTAAGGAGATTGACCAGCCGCCCCTTTTGGTGTAGCAGACAAGAATATTTCAGTAAGGAAAAAGTTTGAATGTTTTGCACATGAAATTACAATAATTTCCAACATTGCAAGTTCACACAAACTAAATACAAGGGGGCATATAATGGATAAATATAGTATTGTACCTTGTTCTCTGATAATAAGATGTTCTAATAGTCCTTTAAGCAAAATTGTGCATTCTTTGGAACTTAGTGTTATTTGACAACTGAAATGCCCAGGAGGAACAGCTCCAGATCACCATCTTACATCTTCCTCAAAATATTTGACCCCAAGAGGAATGTTGACAGAGATAAATGAAATGTGTTAAACATTACTTGTAGAATATAACACAACACCTTGGCTTGTCAAACATATATAGTATGAGAACTGCACTGGTCACTTTAAATAGGCTATTTGAAGAAAGCCACAATCCACGTCTTGCTCAAATGGCACAATGACAACATGTAGACTTACTTTGTAGAGTCAAGATTTTCTTTATACAGTATGAAAGAGGCTGCTCTATTAAGGGAAGGATTATGAAAAACAAAACAATGTCCATTTGCATAAAAATCATCTTCAAATGTACCTATTCAATCTGTTTTTGCATTAGGGTTCGACCACACCTCCACCCCCTCCTTCTCTTCTAACTCTGACTGGTGTATAATAGTCTGAGGCTGTCTTTGCCCATTCCTCAAGAGAGGAATGTCGTTGTCAGGCTAAAACAAACTCAAGAATCAATAAATGAGTCACAACGACTTGGTTAATGTTGCTGTAATATTATTTTATAACATAATTCACACTGTAGTCAGAACAAGTTGCTGTAGACAAGCACTCAGATTAAAGGCAACAAGGTATTGGTGCTAGGCCATCAAAAACAAACTTGAAGCCTATAATTTGGTGTTTTACCAACTGTTCAAGATTTCTGCAAACACTGGAATGTATAATTCCAGTGACATTATGGCAAAGCATTTCATGGAGATATTCAGTAAAAATTATAAGAGCTGTGATAAGAGTGCAACTTCCACCACAAAACAACAAAAAAAATGACTTTTTTTATTACAGCTAAGATGTCCTGCCAAAATCAGACCTCCTTTTAAAGCAGCTCCATTAATGAAGCATCAAATGTCACACCACGGCCGATGACGTCAGCCTAGAGAACAGGGCTCAGATTGCTGCAGCAGCCTATCAGAGCTGCTTACACAGGGGTCTGCTGAGTAGAATGTTGACCGCAAACTAACTCATCATTAAACTTCATACACATACATTTACATGTGGAAAAAAGAAAGTGTATAGTGTTGATGCCTTTAAAGTGGGCCTTCCTTATTGCCTGCAACAAACAGCCTGTGGTGTAAGACATATATATCTGATGGCATTCTGAAGAGTTTGATTACAAAAGTTTTGTGAAATCCAGCATGATAATAGATGTTTTGGCTGCACCTGTTGCCACACTTAATCTAGCAAACTCATGCATGGAGAGAGAACACCATATACAAGATGGCTTCCACTATAAGTAGTCTAGTCTGTGGTGAAAGTACAGCTCAGCTCAAAGGGCAGATATAAAGAATGCTTAACTAAACAAAAACTTGTTTCAAAAAATACTGCAAGTGGTCTTAATTTTAGTAACTTTTAAAAATATTTAATATTATTGACGATGTAACACACACCAAAAAAGTTTGCATAAGTGTAGTACTATACACTATTACAATGGCAAACAAGCAAAGAAATAAATAAGCAAATTCATTTTCACATATTTTTAAATGTTTTCAGGTTTTCAAATTAAAGACAGAGCAACACTGAAAAAACGAAATCCTCTGCCACCCCCATGGCTTGAGGTAAAGACCCGCGGCTGATCCAGAATCACATCTTTATGTTTCCTGTCACTAATCTGCCACATGGAGAGTGAAGTCCCAGGAGATGTCCTCCTCATTGTCAGCAGCTCCCTCATATTCACTCCACGGGACATCATTTACCTGTGAGACAAACAAATATTTCTGGTCTCCCAACAAGAATAAACAGACAGAAGCACAGGCTGGAAAAAACAAGTTTAATAAACACAGGCTAGCCTCAACAAGCTCTATTGCTCTCCTGAGCCATTTCTGGGGTTAGGCATTATTCTCAATAAGCTGAAAGCATCACTGCATACTACTGCTGTACACTGATATACTACTGAACATTCGAGGATTCATTTTACCCAATTAATTCAATTGTCTGCATCTCATGTCTTAAAAAAATAGTTTCAACCATAGTAGTACAGAATGTTCCTGCATCATCTGCAAACAGCATGCATACACAGCATAAATAACATGCTTCATACCTTTATGATTCCTTCCTCCTTATCATCAGGGAGAATTTCATCTGGATCAATTCTACATTCAACTGCTACTTTCCCGTTACCTTCAAACACAGTGGCAGAAAACCAAATTATAAATAATACATTAGACCAACCCTGGTTCATTATTTTCAACATAACTACATAACAAAGTTAAATCCACTAATATTGACGTTCACTCTATTCTGACCAAGGTCACTCCTTTGATAATAACTGCTATGCTAGAACTAGGATAATATGAGAACAGGAATAAGGAGGGATATTGTTAGGCAATTGAATAATAGACATGGCATTGACAGAAACATCATGCATAACATCTATCAGCATTCCAGACATTTATCATGAGGCGTCAGTATGACGTACAGCATGTGCTGCATAAATAACCTACCCAGAACAACCAGAAGGACTTTCTCAAAGGCATTCACCACTGCTTTGTCTCTGGCCCACTTCTGAAGCTTCCCTCTCTTCAGAAGGACGTTCTCAGGACCTAAATAAGACCACAGTATCTCCCAGCAGTATTTACAATGGCCCTCTAAAATTTGCTCTCTAACCTCACAACAATGGGAGTCCAAAAGAAATGTCAGTATTTTTTTAGTGCTCCCAGATTCTATATGGCTTTTTTTTAAGTCTGTTTCTGAGCACAGAACACAGTTCATATAAATGCCCGTTTGAACATGACATAGTGATCCATGTTTCCAAATAGGACTGTTCAATTATTCATAGCCTTACAAACATTGTGAAAAAAACATAACCAGGGACAAACCTTGCTATTATATAATAAAACTCCACTGCTGTGTATTATTTTGGATGCATTCTAATGGCACTCTAATGGCCCAACTATATCTCATTGTTTATTAGTTTCTTTCTCAACAGATTGAATTTATGCACTGTATTTATTAAGTTTAAAGACTGAAGGATGTTTCCAAAATCCGTGAGTAATGCTGTTAAGTAAACAAAATCCCTAATCTACAACTGAAGTGCCTTTGAGTGTTCTAACCACTCACTGCTCCCCAGGCACTGGTGTAGTAGGCAGCCAACTGCTCTGCTTTAGCGTGTGCTTCACCTCACTGTGTATATGTTTGGGATAAACGAAGATTTCCCAGCGTATACTTATAAGAATAATAGTAACGTATACTGTCTATATTATAATAGAAGTATATAGTTATAGTTCTACCAGTAAATAATATCATCAAATCACCATAATTATCCTCATCCTCATCACCATCCTCATTGTCATCATTGCAGATTCTGGGCCATAACTTTGTAGCCAGTATTTCTAAACACTCACGCTCATCTCCGTCTAGGGGTTCCTCTGTGACTCCAATGCCCCGGCACCTTTTGCCATACTGAGGGAAGGTCACCTCCACCATACAGCCATATTTCAGAAACAGCTCATGGCTACCATCATCTTCCAGCAAGCCATCAATGCTAGTCCCAGCTCTGCTACAACTAGAGAAATCCTTCATCTAATCCAAAAAGACAAGCAAAAGGAGAACATGATAGACAAAAATGCACTATAAACAAGAAGCGTTTAAGATAATCTAAATTACAGTGAAATAAAAAAAACTGAAGGCACGATTTGCTCTTACTGTGAGAATCTGTGTAGACCACCCATTAAAGCCTATGTAGTGATTGGCTAGTTCCTGGCACCTGGCATGGCTAAGAGATTTGGGATTGAGCAGGAAGGCTGAATTCACTTTGGTGCTAAATCGGACCTGAAAAAAGGTGAGGCAAAGTGTTTAAAGAACAAAACTTCTTCAAGAGAAGGCTAAGCGAATATCCAACTGTTTACGTTTCTAGACAACATCTAGCAGAACAAAAACATAACCAATGTGATGCAAGAATCATGTCAGTTTCATGTTTTTGTAAAATTCCATCTCATCCCAGATGCTAGCTAATATTTGTGTAATATTTTTACCATGCAAGTGTCTAATAATAGCCTAATAAACACACACAACAGCTGATCCAGCAAGGCTAGATATAAGCATTAGCTGGTTGTGCACATATGATTGTGTATCTAATTAGGAAAGAGTAATGTTGGAAGCAGATTAATTTACTTTAACAGGTGAGCGCTGGAAGAGGCAGGTTTTGTCTGTGGCCCTTTGAGCTTTAGACGCTTGCGTTGCGGAGTAAAACTTCACCATTGCATAGAATCCTGGCTCGGCCAATGTGGCATTAGGACACACCTTGACAAGGTAAAGAGCCCCGAAAGCGGAGAAGACATTCCAAATACTTTCCTATTTAAAAACAGAGAGTTGTCAGCTGTCTGTAGGATCTGTAGGCTATGATACAAATTGACCACTTATTCTTGTCAACACACTTACATAAACATAGGCTTCCGAATGATCTGGGAGAATATCCCATACAAAAAGTGTTTTGTTGTTCTCTGTTGGAACGTGAAATTCTATAACATCTACATCTAATTCCATTTTTTTTAACTCGGGTCTAACGTTACAACTGTTCTTTTTTAAACCACACTACCCTGCCAGTAGCAAGCATTTAAAACAGTGTTCAACAACAACTTTCGCCATTTTCAAGTGTTATGTACTAAGAAAATGAAGCTTTACACCATACTTCGCATTAATGTTGAGCTACTTCCCTGCCGCTTCTGTAAACCCAGAGAGGATTTACCGCGCCTTCTTCTTCTTTCTTGACGGGTTACGCTTCATCAACGCGTACCGCCACCTACTGTAGGCTACTGTATCCTACAAAGTTTCAAAGACTTCCCGCAACAGAGCACCAGAATAGTTTCCCATCGTGTGCGTTTTTACTTTTTAAATTCATTCTGGATATGTTATGGCAGTGTTTTGTCCTATACATTTTGTTTTTGTCGCTAGGCTAATACCTTTGGCACTGGCTATGCTCTCTGCACCCTGCCTACAGCACCATATGTTTTCCTTGCATTACATTTTTTAAACTCTTGTATAATGATTACCTGTATGTTGATAGTAGCCTAGTCTATTGTATATTGTTTATTGTCTTGATCATTTATCCATATTACCTCTTGCACTGTATCTATGTATAGCTACTGATTGATGTCCTTGTTGCATAAGAGAGCATACAGTAACACCTAGGTGCTCATTAAAGTGCATCTTGGCTAAATTGGCTCCTGAACTTTTGATTCTGGACACCACCTCAATATAGGCCTCTTTACTCTCCATATATAAACATTATGCATTTCAGGAGGATAAATCAGTATACCTAAAGCAGCCCTGCATGTTAAATCTGACTGTCACTGTGCAGTGCAATAAACATTAAAGCAGGGCTAAGCAACGTTCTGTTTTTTCTCTCTCACAAGCTCCCTCTAAAGACTGCTGTATTGCATTGTATTGGAGGCGGACCGCTGCTGTTCAACATTGCAAATGCTGTATCTACCGTTGTAGGCCACAGTGGCGCATTCTACACCGTTCATTCGTAAAGACTCATGTTAGCATCCTAAACCGTATGAAATGGATTAACTGAAAAATGTTGCTTAGTGGGCCTTTCATAATGGGTTTGATGTTTGTCATCATTAAATCACATCTACAACTCTAATTTTGTCTGTGCATTTGATAATCTCTATTTGAATGAAATGCTTTACATTCAAGCCAGGTATTTGTGATCAACTGAAAAACCATTGACTTCACTCAAGATCTACACTTGTAAATGTCACTACATCCAGTAGATGGCGGTTTTACTTCATGCTGTGAAATAATGTCATGTGTAGCTGCATGTGGTTGAAACGAAACACTTGGTAAACAATGAAACTGTGTGTATGTGTGTGTGTGGCAGCATGTTCAGACCACAGTCAATTAAACTTTCAGAAATTGGAAATGAATAGTCAACAGTTCTACACGGTTTACCTTACTATAAAAAATGACAGAGAGATCCCTGAGAGACGATTGGTCTCTGCATGGTGTCACATATTAACCCAGGGCATTGAGCAGCTTGTTGCTGCAGCATTTTTGAGCAGTGAGTGAGGGTTTTAATGCCTTTCTCAAAGGTAGCTCAGCCATGAATGGGAATATGATAATACAGTGCAACTATTTAATTCAATACCACTCTAACCAGTAGACCACAATGGCATACAACACTGTGGAGCAAAGGTTTTAGGTTTTATGACAGGGATTAATAAAACTTATTAAGACAAGGACCTCTTGTAGAGCAGAACATTTTCCAAGAACCCCTCATAATGATCATAAAAGCCATAATGAGCCAAAAGCCAAAATTACTAATACCACAAAGTGTAAGCTGTATTGCATTTGGCAAACTTTGCTGTAAGTATGAGCAGATTGTTCTGTGTCAAAATTAATGCCTTATAACAAAACAGTGTTTACCTCACATAATTCTATTATTCTAGACCAGTGTTTTTCAACCACTGTGCCGCGGAACACTGGTGTGCCGTGTGATACTGCCTGGAGTACCATGGGAAATTATCCAATTTCATCTAATTAGTCTAAATATATTTTTCAAAATTATTATCTGCAAATAATGCGCTGTTGTCAAGTGTCTGTGCTGTCTCGGGTATATAATACTTTTATAACTTCTACGCTTATAAAATACTGCTTTGTGTTTCTATGATTCCTATTCAAGACACATGAGTCACTTGGTGAGAATGGCTTTATACTTTTTCATTATAGACTACAGAGTTCCATTTTTTCACAATCTGCTGGTGGTGTTCCTCATGATTTTTTCAATGAAAGAGTGTTCCTTGGCTCAAAAAAGGTTGAAAAACACTGTTCTAGATGACCTGATTTAGTAAATCTGAAATAAGCTACAGTACCTGTTCCATATGGCACACTACATGGAATTAGTATCGATGTGTTAACCATGTTAGGATCTCTCATATGAATCTTTCGTGCATATGAAAAATGTCAGACAAACCTGTATACACTGTTAAATTATGGAAGCCTCAAAGTTGGTATTAAACAATCTCACTGAATATAAGACACTAGGCTATTAACAAGTCTATATGGACCATTAGTCTCTGGTAGTCATAATGTTAAATACATTTTACCAGCATGTCAAAGACAATCGAGGGTTGTTAACTTAGATGTTCCTGTCATGTAACCTTGATGCAAAGGACACTAGGGGGTGGTGTTTAGCCATTAAAAACCTATGGTGGCTCAGGTATGTTTTAAGTTACGTACATTAGTTTTACAACTAGAAAATGTAAGGCTGTTGTCTGTAAATTAAATAATTGAAACAATTTTTGTAATTGTCTTTATGAGGGTCTTTTGAGATAAAATAAGGCTTATTATAAGCAAAAGTGTCTCTCCAAGACAAAAAAGATTCCCAAACACTGAGTTAGACATTGGTGTGTCATGAATTGGTGCAATTATATGGTTAGACAAAGGTATAGTGGCACCACCACAGTCAGGCAGAGTTGCCAAGTGTGTGTATGTGTGTGTTTTTCTCTGAATCATTTGATGCTTGACACTATTTAGTCTACCATTTCTAACCTCTGCAGTGTTGGCGCTATTTTCACTTCCCTTCCCCTGAAGCCTTAGTCTCACCGTTATTATTTATAGGTCTAAGAACTGCCAACACCAAGATGAGTGTGTCGGTCTTCTCCAGACTCTTAGTGTCACTGTCGGCTCTTTAACTGGGTGTTTTCACACTCGTTTGGAAAAAAAAAATGACATTACTCATTACTTGGTAGTACTCATTTGTAGAAAGAAATTCAATTACATCATGTCTCTTTGACACAGGTGTTTAAACAGTCAAGTTAGAATCTAATAGGTTCGCTGATGCCATTCATAAAAAAATGTTTTTTCAAGGGGATCTCCATTTGCTGTGGGCCCAGTTTCCCAAAACCCAGACACTATTCTGTTTTTAAATGATACTTTAACTGCTTAAAGGTAATAATATGATGGCTACATTTTTTCCCTGTAAGTCATATTTTACTTTTGTTAGACTACTCTGGTCTCTTACAAGAGTATAACTAGGTTTGATTCTAGAAAGTCGTTTAGTCTTCAGATCTTAAACTTAGCAAACATTTTTTAGATAAATGGTAAAATAACTCAAATCGATGATTTCAAATGAATTTGAGAGAGCTCTTGTTTTGTTACATTTTGTTCAGTAATTCCTGGGACACTAAAACACTGGAGCCCTTAAACCTTGGTGGGCATGTAGCCCTAGTAGGCCCATATGTGTAATGTTTTTCCACTATAGACATCCCTCTGTCCCATCCCCCCGTGTAGCACATGTTGGTCAAACACAGTTTTCATGGAATAACTCCATACCTGTAAGACCAGAGGTAATGAAAATTCAGTGGTATGTAGCTCTCAAATGAGCCTTATGTTACAGAACAAATAAAGGAATTCAGACAGTGAACATGTGTGAATTGAATTGATCAAAGTCATAGTTATGGTCTCAACTTTGGTAAGGACAATAATGGCTCACCAATCAATATGATGAATAATATAGGAATAATATTATGAAATGATCTTGGGCTTCCCATTTTAGTCCAAAAAAGCCAGGAACACAGCACTGTTTTTCTGGCGCAGTATAACATCATGAATCTGCTGATGATGTTACTGCGAAGAGTGATGATGTTACTGCGCAGAACTCAAAGAGCTCCCAAATGTTTTCCCACCATACATTATTCTCCTTATTAGATGCTTAGAAAATCTTCACATTTTGTGTCACCATAGACTATAGTAGCCGTACGTATTTAGGAAAATGTAGCTACATTTGTTCGCTTTAAACTTCATCCCTGTTTGGATCCTTATGAAAGAACTGGGCTAAGCTAAATGCTACCAAAGTAGTGACACAGAAGAACATATGAAATCAGGTTTTATTACCCAAGTGTACAGTACTTGCAATTTCAATTTTACTTTAGTAAATGTTTTTCTCCCTACACAAGCAAAAAGGAAATCCAATAGTATACACTGTGCAAGAAGTAACCTACTATGGACACATGATGGGCATCAAGACAATAGACAATAAAAAAGATAAACATAATGCAGGTTACATGGAGGGAATGACTGCACTGTGGAATTGGAATTTTGGATTTCATGGGCCTATTTATTGATTAATAGTATTATTTTTCAGATATTTAGAAATTAATGCCATCTTCTTGCAGATATATTTTATTATTTACACACCATTATTCAAAGGTTTAGATTAATTTATTCATTACTCTGCAATAGCAGGCAGCAGAATAGGTGTCTGTGTCTTTAAGATTTTATTACAAATCAAAACTAGGCTTGTGATTGTAGATTTTTTTTGCTAACAAAATCCTTCATTTTAAGTGCAAATAATTATATTTCCATGCCACGAAACAGGTGTCTAGTAAACATTAATTTCAGTCATGTGAGTCATTCACACAAATTTTAAACGTTTCTTTTAATCATTTTAATGCTATACATTGGATAAAGTTATTATGAAAAATAGGGAAAGACTGTGAGGTCTGTGCTAAGGCATTAAAAGCAGAGAAATATAAGAACTGACTACATAGTGAACTAGGCCTAATATGGCTAAATTAAGAGAATTGAGACACCATATAATGTAAACAAAAAAACTGTAATCCCTTTTAGGCTACGATGGCTTTCTTGCATTTTAAGCAGGAATTTAATCAGCATTTTATTATTTAATAAATGCTGTTTTCAGCAGAAAGGACTGAACTGACTGAATATTATGACCAAGACAGGGTCTAACCCTTGTTAATCATAATGCCAACTGCTAGCTGTGTAGGGTATGAACTAAATTCTGGATGTACAAAAAATGAAAAAAGGAAATACTTTGGATCCTGCTATGAGGGAAGGAATCCAAGACTTCGAGAAACCGCAGGAAGATGTTTCGATCTGTGCAAGACCAAAGTTTCCCTTTCACTTGCTCCCTCTCATCGTGGCATCCGCCCCGTCTTCGAGTCAACAGACGGAAAGGCCCATAGGGTAGCTCTCAATGCACCTGACTATAGCATAATAACTCTATGGATGCAGTAATGGTAATTGTAAGGAAGTCATTATTTTAATCCTATTTAGTTCATCGCAATGCAGTTAATTCAGGAGAGAAATTCTTAGAGGGTGTTTTTAAAAAAAAAAAAAAATAATAGGTAGGCTAGTGGCTTCCGTCTGTGCACAAACAGGCTCCACTAGCTGAGCAGATCTTAAGATCTAAAGAATATTTGCCATAATTTTGTTCAGAATACTCGCGTTTATTACCACCTGATCATGGAAACATTGATTACTGGAAGTTTATTGTTAATTGTCACATGCATAAATTCTAGGGGTGGAAAATGCAGTGCAAATATGCAAAGATGCGCCATAGTCAAGCCATCATATAGACCTAGCCTACTGTACAGTAGCTGGTCCACAGTAAGTCGGTCCTATTACCACAACTTTTTATTATTATTATTATTATTATTATTATTATTATTGTTTTTATCTTGGACTAATCTGTGATCTTCGAGTAGTCCGCTCAAAATGAGTTTCAACAACAAACAAATAGCCTAAAGTTGGCACAGTTCGCTGTTCAGTTTTGGGGCTCAAAATGGAAAAGCGAAAACTTCCTTCCGATTTGACTCAGTTGCCCTCGTCAATTTCACTTTTTACTCCATTTTAACTCAACTCATTCATATAAAAGTGGATAAGTTGATAATCATACCATCAGTTTTATCTGGCAGACCGATACTGTAGCCACAAGCAGGAAGAAATTTGTCAGGCTCCTAGATTCAACATTGTTAACCAACAGAAAATGGCATTCCACAGCTTAGCCTTGTTAAGTGTTACCATTTGCATCGTGCATGTCTATTCAGTGCCTATTAGCTGCGGACTGCAAAGAACATTAGTGGAAAACGCTCATGATCTACTGGAGAACATGGTAAGATGAAATATGATAGCCTATTATGGTTAGCAATTATATCAAGAGTAATGACTCTAATGGTGTTATGTTAAACGTGTTGTTTGCACAGGGTGGTCTATTCCCTCTAGACTGTCTTCAGCAAAATGTTGTTATTGAGTTTCCCACCTACTCCTTTCAGACAGACGACGCATCAGAGGTAACCTGATTTTCTTTCTTTTGTCTTTCTTTTTTAGCATTCAGGCCTATATATTGAATAAATAGGCTTCTTGAAATCGTTTGCGACTAGTGTGTGATTTTGAGGACTGATGGTATTTTTCTTCTAACAGGGACTTGGGGCGCAAAGGGCGATTTATGAAACCTTGACGTTTATTGATACTCTCCTTGAGAAAAACTCTCCGCCGTCTGCCTGGAACAGAGAGAAATTAGATGTTTTCCAGAACATAATTTACCGTCAGGTTGAGGACAGCAAATGTGTAAGTCACGATTCATAGGCGCAGCAGTGGCATTTAACCTTCTTTTACCAGGGTTTGACAATGTACTCATTAAAAATAAATTGTGTTTTAATGTAGGCCTATTCATTAAAAATCTTTTTTTTTTTAAACAAACAGATTATGACTAAATCAGGAACACGACAGGATGGTTTCTCCTTGAGGGAATCAGCTTTGAGAACCTACTTCGGCCAATTGACTTTACTTAAGGTGATAAAATGTTTTTCAAGTCTTCTTTTTCACGTTTTCACGGTTCATGAAAGTCGCAATACTTTAAATGTAGCCTACGCACTAACAATATTTTTTTTATTTATAGGATTCTGGCGTTTGCGGCTGGGAGGTTATTCGAAAGGAGCTCTTGTACACGTTCAGATTTATACTTAAAAACTGTTCAAGCAGCTTCATCTGAAGTAGGCCTAGCCATATTGCTATTATGTTATGTTCCTCTTGTGTTATTTATTTGTCTTTTATTCTGTATTTATTATTTATTGTGTGTTGCATCAGACTCTTTGAGGCATAAAAATGTGATATAAATTTGCTTGTTAAATAAAATAAAATAAATACATTTGTTTAGTTTGTTATTCAAAATGTGTTAATTAAGTTATACGCTTGGTCTATATTGCATAACATACATTTAAGCTAAATACAAATCGAACTGAGGAGAATCTGGATGCGGATGTTTTAATTTCATTGAGTGATAGTAGGCTATTAAAGACTATTGTGTCTAAGGCAAGCGATGGGGTAGGGGGCGGGGTGGTTGATGGGGCTTGGAGGTGGTAACGGCGCTCTCCGTGGTACTGACGCTTGGATATCAGGCAGCTTGTGGCAATGCCCGGTTTCCCTATTATGTTATCTGAAGTGCGCACACAATAATCACGCTTTTGTCAAGTTTTAGATGCGTGTCGGACTCCTGTGCGTGTCCTATCAACGTTACTAAAGCCTGGAGCCGACTCTAAATATATTTTCGAGCCTCTTTACTAAGTCATTTATATCTTAAAAGTTTAGGAGAAGCCTGCGTGAGATTTATTTTATCGACATGAAAGAGCATGTAGCTAATCGGTTTTACATAGGCCTATAGGTTACATATTTTGTATGGTAACCTATAAAAAATACACAAAATACACGGTAACCACATGCAGATTTTCTCAGTAAGAACACAAATCTTAAGTTAATAATGATCTTTAAAGCTTTAAAACAAGCGTTTAAGTTCAAATCTATATCAACAAGTGGCCCAGAGTTTTTTTATTATTTTATTTATTAACACTTAATTTCATAGTGAACAGGGTAAATACAGTAGTTAACAGAATAAATAAATAAGCTTAAATAAATAAATAAATAAATAAAATAAATGAACAAACAAATAGGCAACATTTTTCAGCCTCCTGTTTGGCTATTTCTGTTGTCTTTTCTTCAGGTAAGAACTGAATTGATCAAGGTTATAAATGATCTCCTGCCTCACGATCTCCCAGGCACACAAGCTAAATTCCTGAAACACAAAATGCGAAACCATTGTCGGCTAAGGGTAACAATGACATAAATAAGCAAAGCGTAATTTTCAAAATCCAACTCTTATGGCCACAATGCCTACCTTTTCTGTCAGGATTGCATTAAGTTTCTCGAAAAACGACTTGATAAAAGCAGACTCATCAACATTTGAAAGGCCCCTCTTTGCAACCTGAAACAGTCAAACAGACAAATCGTGAAGCAACATCTATCATCTGAGAATGTCAGATATGAAATGGGCCCCAACCTCGACTTACGCATCCTCCCAGGTTCACAATCTGACGGTGTATAATGTTCCTAAACAGTTCCAGCTGGTCAAGATTCCAAGTAGATTCGACTTTACTAAGGTCTTTCTGGAATATTTCGTAAGTATTTTCAAAAACCTCCAGCCCAAGTCTTGCCAGGTCTGCATTCTGTGAGAGAATTAATACACCATTAAATGTATAGGCTACATCGTGATATAGCCTAGGGAAAAATGTCAAACTCAATGAACAAACAAATGAACACAATGATCCACTTCTTGACATTTCTTAATACATTGGGTTACATTACCTAATTACACTTAGCCTACATGTAATTAAGAGTAAAAAAAGTTAAATACGTTCAAGTTGTTTCAAAGCCCACCTGACTATCACTGTAAGCCTCCGCTGGGAAAATACGTGCTCCCTTTTCTTTTAAGCATCCCAAAGGAAAAATGCCGCCCTGTGTAGAAATTGCAATTTTCATTTGACATTACTCTATAGGCTATGCCTAAATGATAGAATCAAAAGAAAAACATACAATTAGTCTCACCATATTGGAGAGGTGTGACACACTCTCGTTGTTCTTATTGGCCAGCTGAAATTGCATCCACCTGCATCCCTTCGACCAAACACTGTCGCCAGAGAACAATATTAAACAATAAAGGAAAAACCTCACAGGGTACATTTTAGTTGCTGCAGCAGGTTAACCTATCAATGTCTTAGAACGTCAGATATCTTTATGTCATGTAACTGAAAAACTTGCCCTGTCTTTGGCATATTTAAAGAATGCCAATTTCTTTCGCTTTTCACGTTGTGGTTGGCTGTGGTTGGCAAAGTTTCTTTTCCTACAACTGATAGATTGCATTTTATTTCACGATCTGATAGCAGGCCTATAAAACTGTAATCCATACCTTTTCACTGTCTGAGTAAAAATAGGCAATTGGCAGCTGTTAATAATAACTTTTGGACCTCTTTCACTCTAATCTGTAGGTCTATCACTTGTTTCGCCGGAAGACAGGTGAGATAACAGACATATTTTGTGGTGAAAAAAAAAATCGCAGCCCTCCGTTAAACCTATTAATGTTTTTTCTTTATTTATTTTGCTCGAATATCTTTGTAAACCTTTGCATATAATGTTAATTTCAATGGAGGTTTCTGCAAGAGGAAATGATGACTGCAAATTGCACTTTCATGTTTTCAATCTCAACCAGATTCTTCCGGCAATAGGGAAACCCCTAAAGAATGAAGGTATAGGCGTCACAAGACTTCTCTGTAAGTTGTTGAGGCAACTCTGCGGTAAGTAGCCTATGCAAATGAAGGTCACTTTGGCATTGATGGTAAATCAGTGAGTATGCAGATTTTTTTTTTTTTTTTTTTTTTTTTGTATATTTTTTGTTAGTCAGTAAAATACCTTTAAATGAATAACCTATGGCCATTCATCTGGCTATTTATGTTAAACCAGATTTTGATAGTCATGTGATGTGTTCCTTTCCTTCGAATAAAAGTGTTTCAACCTTCCCTGTTGTATAGGCTTCTCTGTTGTAAGTTTGGGCAAGTCCCTGCTGAGAATGAAAATGGAATGGTGACATCAATTTTATTGACAGTGTGTAAGGACAACGAAAAGAGTAATATTAACAGTAAAACATCTGACAGTTATTGATGGAAATGTTGTGTGTGTATTACAGAAAAGTTGAAAGTATGTCTGTACATAGAATGTCAAAAGACAGGGTCATTTACCCTACCAGTATGTGCTCTCTCCTGTGGCTGTATCACAGTGGTGGGAATAACCTAGACAAACCTATAACTTATCTTAGTATTTTGTCAACTGTGTATGAACTTTATAGGTATATGCCTAGTTTTTTATCCCCTTAAGACCACGCCCCTATTATAACATTGTTTTTATCAGAATGGCAATAACCAAGTAGCAATCTGTTAGTAAAGACTGTCTGTAATGTTATGTTATAATGTTGCAGTTAAGCTTTTTAAATGAAGAGTGAAGCGTCCCACTGGTGGAACGGCATGCTCGGAGGTTAAAGGATTCCAAATATGACTCTTTAAACCAAGGATGTTTAAAATTATTGAATTGTTATTAATACACACAGTGACCTCAATAGATAATGCAGTTTATTAGAATGGTTGCATGCAGATGGGGTTAGTAGTTTGTGTCGAGCACTTGTGGTTGCTTTGAAGTTAGAAAGACTATTTGGGATATAGGCTAGTAGGCTACCATCTTCAGCCAAGGTGAATGGAGATGGCATCACTTGGCCCAACCATTATAACATTCATCGGAGACCACACCACATCAAGCAATTGGTTTCTACATAATATTACACTTCATCATACCACCATTCTGTCTCATACTACACTGACAATTTACTTTATAAGATCATATTAGCTTCTGTCTATATTACTGCTTACACGACAGCATTAAGCATTTTACCTTTTTTATCTGTCTTCCTGTGTTATGTTGTGGGTTATTGTGTTACTTATATATTGTGTTGCCACTCTGTATTGCAATGCACTGGCACTGATGCAGACACTTTCTTGCACTATGGTCACCATAGCTCCCTCTGCACTTCTATTTATAACTTACCAGCACTTCTATTTATAACTTAACTCTTAAAGGGATAGTTCGGTTTTTAACACATTGAGCCCCTTTCACAGGTTGTCTAAAATGAAATAAAGTGGTTGACACCAAAATCTTGATGATTGCTCCTGTCTCGGCCATTTGGGAAATATAGAATCGCCTCTGCCTGCCTTTAAAATGGCTAGCAATGGGCATGTGTTGTTTCTATCCTTAAAACACTGGTTTTAAAAAAGTGCTACTCATGGAGTGATTAGTGGCGTTTGCTGATGTTCCAACCCAAGTATCGTAGCAAAATACAGTTTCTGTCATGTTTTATTTGCCATTTTGTTAGTCCCATAGGGATCTATTTGGTCCTTCATATAAACAAAGTGCCAAATAAAACATGACGGAAGCTTTATTTTGCTACGATACATGTTTTGGAGCATCATTGAGCACCACTAACCACTTGGTGAGTAGCACTTTTTTAAAACCAGTGTTTTAAGGATAGAAACAACACATGCCCATTGCTAGCCATTTTGAAGGCAGGCAGAGGTGATTCTACATTTCCCAAATAGCCGAGACAGAAGCAATCGTCAAAATTTCGATGTCAACCACTTTACTGCATTTTAGACAACCTGTGAAAGGGGCTTAATGTGTTAAAAACCGAACTATCCCTTTAATGGCCCACAATTATAGTGGTTTACCTTTTTGAAAGTGTGTAGGAGTATGAACATAGATCGTGTGGATGTCATTTTATGGATGAGACAGGATGCTGGAATTTCATATGGAATTAATAAAGTACAGAATGAATAAAGTTCAATCAGGTCAAATTAAATCAAGTAGACTCATTTCAGTTTTTTTTTTACTTTACCTTGGTGAATTCAGGCTGTTATGTGTCATAAATATATCACTTTTGATTACAAGTCATAATAAATGGTTCATTATATGATTGGACTAGGAGGTGTCGAGAGAACCCCCTCCCTGAGGGCCCACAGAGTTGGCAAGCGTATGTGTGTGTCATTTGACCCAATTTCTTTAGTACTCTCTCTATCACTTGCCAGTTTCGACATCATTATTTATAGTGCTAATACCAGAGTAACACCAAGATGAACTGGAGTCTACCCATAAGTTTCTCTGTTCCAACATGTGAAAATCTGATTTTTGAAACCACACCCCACACACTCCAAAAAAAATCTATCATACAGTGTTTGTGAAACATGTTGTATAGACATTAAAAATAAAATGTAAGGAAATGCTACATCAACCTATAGCTAGAAGAACAAGGAAATATGGTACTTCTGGTAACATGGTAATTCTGGCTACTGAATTTGCAAAATATCAGCTAATATATTTTGTTTGACTGTATTAGTTAGTGTTTGATCTGGTATTTCCATTTCACTTCTCAGTCCATTGAATACCTTTATCTTGTTCTTTCTTGTTGCTGCTCTTTCTCATTCTTGTTCTTTCTACAGTTTTCAGTGATATCGGAGCTATGGGTCGAGAGAGAGAGAGAGAGAGAGAGAGAGAGAGAGAGAGAGAGAAAATTAAAATGTCTATTCATATAGCCACACAGACACATGAGTAACACACATACAAAGGAAAATATCAATTAACACTAAAGTAGGTTGTAACATGTTAAAGGTGTGTAAACTTAAACTACACTGGTGGTAAGCAAACTTATATCCAAAGCAGGTTATATCTAGCCTTTCTCTTGCCCACAGTCCCTTTACATTTTGCCTTGAACAAAATGCATGGCACTGCAGTGGCCTCTATTCAGCTATGCCAAAGAGACAGTAGCTCACAATGGTGGGTTCACAAATGCAAAAAACTGAATCGCTGAGGGTAGTGATGGTGGATGTCCACATTTAAAGAATAATTTAAAGCTTTGCATTTAAAAGTAATAAACAATGTATCAACTTCAGCTACACAGAACAATGTAATGCATGTCACTGTAACTGATCACTGAATGATTACTGAATATTTTGGCCTCTTTGGCTAATTGAATATCTTTGGTTTCTATCACTGTTGTGATGAGTGTTTCACCTGCTGTTGTCTCCTTGCCACTCAGTCATGCATGTACTTGGCTCAATGAAATATGACCATTTACAATTCAATTTCCATCTTAACTGTCATGTCCACACAGAAGTCTGTATTAGACAGCAAGTAATGTTTCATGCAACAAAGGCACCCCAAATGAACCAAACCATGTGTGTCTTAGTCACTGAAATGAAAGAAAATGACTAGGACACACATTTGATTCAGGAGGAAGGAATGTGTGTTACAAAAATAACTGGTTTGTCTTAATACAGGGCATTTAAATTTGCCCTGTGGGGCACAGACACTTGGTTGAGTCATTCTGTTTACAACTGGATCCTTCGAGAGTGGTTACATAAGTCATGCCTGTGTCTGAGCCATTATTGTCTGTCTAAACCATCCACCTCCTTGTGGTCCAAAATCAAATCCACTTCCTTAACCTTAACACATTACAACCTGTTAGAGCAGGGGTGTCCAACTCAATTTCACAGTGGGCCAAAATTAAAAACTGTGATATTTGTCTCGAATGCTCCGGTTTTCCATCCTGTTTGGGAAGGGATGTGTTAAGTTTGTCTAAAAGATAAGGGGGTAGGGTGTGTGTGTGTGTGTGTGTGTGTGTGTGTTTGCTGCTGATTCTGCAGTTGCCATTAGGCATTTATCCACTTTTGGTTTTATGTGATTAGTGTTTAAATTAGCTTGTTAAAGCTACCAATGAGGGTGGTCTTGTGATTGCTTAATCTCTGTGTATACTGTATTTAAAGTTTATGTGTTGTTTCATTGAGCCTATTAGGTCTAATGAGAGGCACATGCCTAAAATGTCATGTCAAAGGAAGATACAGGTGTTAACAGAGTTATCTGCAACTTTGGTCAGACAGACTTGTACCACACTGATTCATCTTTATGATTTAGTCCTGACTATTGAAATTATTATTTGGTAGGCTATATGCACAAACTATGGTTAAATGGTTAAATGCCTTGCTCGGTTAAAGGCTGAATTAAAGATGTGCCCCTGGGCAAAGATGTCCACTATCCCCCAAAATATTGAGGAACATTTCTGGAAGTTTGGAAGGTTTTTGCTTGGCCTTTTAGTGCTCCTATTCAGTAAGATCTTTTTCAAAATGTACCTATGTTTAGAACATATCCATGGGCGTATAACAGTGTACTGTGGCTTGAATAAAATGATCCATTGGTTTTAGGCAATTGGTCTACTGCAGTAAAAAGAAAATGGCAGGGGTGGGGTGCAACCTGGCAATAACATGTTTTGTCTTGTTCTGTTGCTACATATTTGAGTTGAATCAACATCACTCTGTCCTGAAATGACTCAAATAGGATGGCCGATGTACTGTATAAGATTAAAAAAGTTGAAGTGGTGGAACGGAAAGGTAAACAGTCAAAAAGACATGTCAAATTAGATGTCTTAGTAACAAAGCAGTTTACTTATAAAGAACTGTCATTCATTCATAAATAAATAAATAAATAAATAAATAAATAGATAAATAAATAAATAAAAACATACATACATACATACATACATACATGTACATACATACATACATACATACATACATAAATATAGCTATATCATAGACATTATGCAACATCGTATGTACCTATACCTAAATTGTATTCACAATTCACAAAGGACAAAAAATAATAGCCTAACAGTTGTAACAAAAATAATGTTTGCTATCCAGTCTATCCACGAAGACTTTGCCCATCTTTTTGGGGCCAGAACAGGTGATCAGCGACATTCTGCAGGATGAACCAAAGTGTGTGCGACGTCTCCTTTCTCACGACCTCCCACGCGCAGAAACTGAATTCCTTGAGGAACATTAGAAAAAACATAAACAATTAGCCTCCGACACACAATAGTTCATGCAGCTCCCGATTTTTTATGTCTGTAACCTTATGTCTTTAAAAGGGTAATATTGCATGATGCAGTTGTTTACCTTTTGTCGCAGGACGCCCTTTAGTTCTTTAAAATATGCGTCCAGTATGATTTCTCTATCAGGAAAGTCGTCGTCCTGAACAGTCTGTGATTTGTTTAAAACCTTGAAAAAAGAAGATAAATTATAATTATTAGGCCTATGCACATTTGTTTATTGTGGTTGTAGACATTAATGAAAAAGGTTTCTGCAACTTACACAATGGCTCTCCTCGACCAGTCGGTAAAGTATGTTTCGGAAGTCGTCGAGTTTCCTTTGATCCCAAGTGTTTGGCATAGTGTCATTCTCAAAAAGAGTGTCAATGTTCTTCAGAGCTTCGTAAATAGTTTTTTCCAATCCAACGTTCACCTGCAGTAAAAAATAATTTACAAATGATAGGCTACTTCTTGTAGCCTATAAAGCATCTCGTCTCTGTGCAACAAACAACGACAAAAAACCCTCACCTGCGCCGTCCCGTTCAGCAAGAAAGCAGAAGCAGGGAATGGCAGCTGAACGTTGTGATGAAGGCATTCCAATGGAAAACGGCCACCCTGAAAATTGTACACATTTAAATGCATTAGATATTTCACACGAACATCATGACATAGCATATAAACACGGTATCTTATTATTTCTATGCTATCAATGCTTACCATGTCGGGAAGAAGGTCGTGTACTTCCTTAATTAGTGCTCCCTGTATCCGACAAGGAACGGGCAGCGAGAGGACATGCGCAGCGCATAGGGCAATAGTAAGAATGAATACCTGTGATGCCATTCTGTTCGTAGCTCTGCTGTGTGGGTGGAAGCTACACAGAAGAGACGTTTTTAAATCACTACAACAGTGATTCATTACAGCAATTGTTCATTCTTTTGTGATATAATTATTATTTTGGAAAGGTGAAAAGGGGTGAGAGGCGCTTCCTTACCTGTTTTCACAGTCCAGTCCGTAGCTGGTTTTGCGGTTGTGAAGCCTACTTGCGGTGGACCCATGTTTTATATTGTAAGACCTCTGAGTTTGTGCGTAAGAAAAGTGAAAATAAACCTCGCATGCAAGGAACCTACTGGGTGAATGAAAGAGTTAGGGAAGTTCAAGAAATCACAAGAGGAGGTTTCCGAACTCAAGTGTCACCATTCCATTTGTGTGGCCCACTCAGCGGCTTCTGCGGTGGCTGGCGAGACCCCAAAAACCAAATAATGGACTGCTAGGCCACCACAGCAATATGCCACCACGTTTTACAGCCTTCGTTAATCCTGACAGCATAACCTCAAATGAGTGACCTCGTGAAAAATGGAAGCCTGTCCAAAACTTTACATGGCCTATAGGTGCCAACACATGTGCAACAATTAGCCATATAATTAAGCTAACTCTTACAACATAACTGTGATGGATATTCTGAATATCCTACAATTATTATTAGGAATATCCTATTACTTATTGATGCATTACTTATTTATAACTTTAACCTCATCAAGACCTTGAATATAACGTCCTCTTGTAGCCTACTTTGCCGTTTTAGAACCGCCTCGAGGCATGCATTTAACGTGTTAAAGAACAGCTTCAGGACAGTTCATGACAGGGATTCAACTATAAAAGTTCATCGTGTATCGTGCTTTGGAAATTATGAACTCAAGAAATTCAAAATCAGAGTGTCTATTGACAAGATGGCATATCGGCCAGGAACATCAAGGGGATGTAACTATGTTAACTGGACATGTTAAATTATAAACACACACACACACACACACACACACACACACAAGTTAGCCTGTTTAATAAGGCACGCAATACCTTTAGGCTGCCCGTTACCAGCGGATAGCGAAAAAGAGAGAGGAAAAATACAAATATAGGGTTTTAAAAGTTATAGCACATCCTAATTAATAAATGACGTCAACAACTATTTGGAAAATTACTCCAAATGAAATGAACACCTGCGGTTGAATAAAAATTCCCTGATTTAATAGGCTTTTTGATCAACAATCTCTTCCCTCTTTCACTTCTTTTTGGAGCCTCAACAGTCACATTGGTCCAGGGCAGAGACATACAAAAGGGCCCACGTGTTCTACTTATATGTTTAATACATAAATCTACATCCCTGAATGCACAATTTTGTGAATACAAGAGCAATTGTGGATCTTTCATCATGACGAAGTTTTTGCTAGTGAGACAAAATTGTAGGCTACAGATCATTCCAAAGCTGACATCTTTTTGTCTAGGCCTGATAGCCCCCATTATCCACAAGAATGCAACTCCTTGCTATTTTGTCCATTCCGCCCAAACGACTTGGATATAGACACATTTCAAATCATGTTACAACTTATTAAATATGTGTGGATAAGTCTTATAAGGCCTGGCGCGAAGTAAGCTAATAATTACATGTCACATCTTCTGGGCAGCAACCGTTTTCATTCAGGTTAGACTCCAAGGCTAAAAATATAGTAGCATTAATCTAAGTAAAAATCTTGACAAGAAAAAAATAAAAATAAACGAATGATTTAAGAATGTTGCTGCAGAGGCGGCCTACAAAAAATCACAGATTGAAGAGAGGGAATGATTGAGTAAAACAGATGTGCAAGTGATAAGAAGATTTTATTTCAAGCATCTTTTAAGACTAATTTTACAATGTTTATCAATAACCAACTACCCTGGATTATTGCAGGAAAGAGTCACTACACAGAAATCATTGCTTGTCAATACCGTACAGCAGCCATTTTAAAAGCAAGGTGTTTTGATACAAGGCCTAAATAGGCTATGCTATTTATTAACAGGGTCTAAATATGCTATTTATTAACAGTTAGGCCTATTGTCAGTTTAATGTCACTTATTGACGTCACAGTGTCACTAATGTCACTTTCTATATAGGCTTGTGCGTGAGTGAGAGATGGTTCAGAAGATGATAGCTATAGGCTAGGCCTACTACCAGAACTCCCTTATTTAGCCTAGTTAACAGCGTCATTTATAGTAGTTCATTTATTTATTAAACTAATTATTTGAATTAGTCTATCATCCTTCCCACGAAGAAATCAAGGATTTATTAGCTCATTTATTAGGCCTAATTATTTTTTCATAGAAGTATAGCCTTATAGGCCATTAGCCGATTTTTTTAATAGCCTAAGTAAGCTGTTGAATAACGAATAGAAATCGAATATCTAGTCTTAATTATAACTTAATGTCTCCATGATGCAAGGCAAAAGCCTTGGGAAACCCGAATACACCAACGCGCTTTCAGTTTCGATTTCCTCTTTCGATGTTCACTTTCCTACCGGCGCACACTTAGGCTTCACACACGAGGACTACCGTAAGGCTATGCCGACCTGAACATTTTTGCACTTTTAAGAAAAAGAATTGAACATTAAGCCGGGTTATTTACGGTCTTTCCACCAAGAACAATTGTAATATTTTGCTGAATAAGCCTTTAATCAATCATGTATAGACTATCAATTAATAATGTCCGTTAGCTCTTAACGCTAGATCTTTTTTGGAGCGCTCTTAAGTCCATAAGAAAGATCGAATCTGGGAAACCCGGCCAATGCCGTTTCGCTTCTTGCGCACACGACTCACGAGTGATTCTCATAAGACAAAATGTTAGGTTGCATTAAAAACATCTCTAGTAGGCGAGCCTAATTTTATTCACGAGCCTTTGTGAAAACATATAGCCTATACCTTCAAGTGTCTAACCAAAGCGTGGATAATCACTTTTTTCCATGAGTCTTCGTCACAACAGAAGCATATGTCTACGAGAAACTACTAATCAAAGCTAGGAATAACAAAAGATCAGAGGCCATTTTAACGTAGTTGACATTTAATGGGTATGCAAACTAAAATGTGCTTATATGATAGGCCTACAGGTTAGGAGATATTTTGATTTAAAAAATACATCCGAAGTTTGAGTTTCTGTTCAAAAGTAAATTAAAGAGGGGGTTATAACCCTTGATCCAGTGTCAGGGTTCAGATGCAGACAGCTGTTTTAAAATAACTAACTTGTGGTGAGGTTTGTCAGACTATTACTTTATTCTCCATCTCAAAATTGATTCGGAGGATATGAATGGTGAATAGTAATACCTCAAAATAAAAATCTCCACATCATATCACTGACTGTATCATCAAACATCAATTCTTCTAGCCGCTAAGTATTAAATTAACACACAAATTGAGAATGGGTCTGACAGCTGTGACACAAATGTGTACGGAATGAATGAACATTATCTAAACATTAAAACTATTCTTGATATGTCAACACTATGTGATACAGCTTTGATCTAGCATGATTAGATTGCATTCGTGTCATTTTTTAGTGTGTGTGTGTGTATGTGGATGTGTGGGGTGGGGGTGGGGGGAGTGTCATGTTTGTTATAGTCCCACCAATGTTAAGATTCCATGTAGGCTACCACTTGATGGATCCAGAGGTGCTTGTTAGATAGGATCTGAAGTGGGAGATGCCTGTGTGGACTGGGCAATGGGGTGTGAGGGAACACGCAGGGTTTAGGGTTTTCAAAGTCATCCCTTTGTCACCTTCACTATGTCATTTAGCAGCCTTGCTGGCAAATGGAGTGTTTAGAAATCCCCAGTTTGAACCATTACATTCCACAGAATCCCTCACAAGTGTGGGGACTTGCTACAACTAATGCTACAAACAGCATATTGGGAGTCTTGTTAGTCCACACATCGAATAATTAAAAAAAGAGTCCATATTAACTTTATTTGCTATGTTGGAAAGATAGCTTTCCCGTTGTTCGTGTTAGTGCAGCATTGTGTTCAGCAGTCTATCATTTATTCCAATTATTCCACTTTTTATCCCTCCATTCTTATGTACTCCTTATGCGGTACTTCACAGCCTGTAATCTAAAATGTTAGCAAAATCATTGATGGTTTTTTAATGATTATCCTCTAAAATCATTAATGATGGGATAGCCTAATGCGTTTATGTGGTTGTTTGAATGGTGGTTTGAAAAAAAGGAACTTGCAGCACTAACTTTCACAGCTTTCATTTTTGACCGAGATTCAACTGAAAAATCTGCTGGGAAGTCCCTACGGCCTGAATGCAGGGCACAATGTCTTGTAGGCCTTTTTTCTGCACGTCATCGATGCCCAGGAAGAGCCGTTTGTCATTAGGCTACAGTTTGCCTAGTGTTGCGGTCCCATGGAATTTATAAGTAAGCCACTTTCACCACATTTTCATGCCACCATCGTGCTGCTTAGACTTCATCTTGCGTGCTTCGGCTTCAGTTTTTGATTAAAGAATTTTGGCACAATTTAGAAAACGCTTCAATTGTTCAAAACATAATTTTACTTTAATGAAGCAGCTCATGGTTAACTGTCTCCATAACCTGATTGTGTCGTCCTGCCAACACAACATGGGAAGGGAAACACAGGATGTTTGCAGTGGCCATAACTACCCTACAGAAAAGATGGTCAAATATAAAGATGGGCTACACAAGGAGTTAGGCATTGAGACAGATTTGTGGTTTGCATGAACAATATGTTGACAAATTCGTCTGCCTTTAGAACTTAAAATAAGTATTACTATAATAATACTATACTTATTACTATAATGCTATAAATACTTATTATGAAAGGGTGACATGATTTTAAAGTTCCCACATCCAATGTTATGGTGCAGTTACAAATGGTTAGAATATAGCCAAGACTACTTAGAGTATTTAGAAAAAACAGGGATAAATGTGCAACTTTATTTTAGCATTCAGTGTTTGGGTGTTGTTAATTAGAGCTGAAGGTTTTTATACTATATTTGGTATATTTAGTCTTAGGCTATGCCTATATAAAAAGCAGTTTTGAATGTGATTTAGTTGAATGTGATTTAGTTGAATGTCATTTTACAGCCCGCACATTAATGTTATAGTGTAGTTACAGGTAGTTGTGGATGCGTGTTCCTTCTACTTTGCTGGTCGTACGTAGTAAGAAAGTGTCAGTACTTCCCTTGCTAGAGGGTCTCTATTTTGTTTCCCATATGTCTACTAATAAATATTGTAATTATGCATTTATTATTTCCTTACTTACTTACTGATGTCTTACACAGTAATTATGTGGCTCATATCAAGTGTTTTCTATCGTCATTTCAGCCTTATACAGGGTATAAAGTGCCAACATTCCACCATGGAACCAAGTGGTGCTACATTAAGATAACAATAAGTAAGACATTTAAGACTGGCTACGTATGGTGCACATAGGCAAAAAATTAAATCTACTTATGCCACATAAGTTAAGCTAAAACTACTGCACCTACATTATAAATTATATAAAGTGAATCAAGACAATAAGACAAAATACAGTAGCCTAAGACAGGGCATGACAAAACAGAGCAGGGTTGAGGTAGAATAGTACTTAGCAGCATAGTACATTCAGTTTAGTGCTATATTGGGCAGCAGAAGGTGCACTGAGGTAGAGTATAATGGTATTTAAGCAGATTGTACATATGTTGTCAGATGTGAATATGTTGTCATATGTTGTCAGTGTGGCAGCATAACAGTCATGTATGTTCAGCGGTGTTAGTGCAACAGTCCTGTTTTGTTCAGCAGTCTAACTGCTTGAGGGAAGAAGCCTAATCCATTTTCTTCTCACCCATATTTAGTTGTGTATTATCAGATCATTGTCTTTTAGACATTCAGCCTATATTTCTAGTTTAGAAGGATTGTCGAACCACATTCATGTCCAGTTCCTCGGCAGTCTTAAAATATAACATTCCCGAGGCCTAGCTTAGACTTATCCGCTAAACACTGAAGAGGCAAGTGTCCCCCCCCCCCCCCCCCTGAAGTACATTTTACATGAAATTGGATTTGCTTAAAAACTATATAATGTTTCTTTCTATATAAAACTACACTGTAGCGACGGTAGGCCATAATCATAATAAGAGATCACAATTTAAAAGCGCTGCCTTCTATTTAACATTCCTGGGCACAGATATTAGCACTTGTGGCTTTGTTAAGATATCTGAGAGACCATCTTTCCAACTGCACCTCATAGCGGAAAAAAAAATCATGAACCATGATAAACCTCAACCACAATTTATAGGTAACAAAGCTACTTGAAGCTACAGTATATAATTCTTTCAGTTGATTAGACCATCTTCTTTTAATTTGAATAAAGAGTACATCTATACATTATTTATGGCCCTCTTAGTACTCCTTGCTTTCCATTCATTCTACTACACCTTTCCTCCTTCATTTATCGATGCTTGATGTGCTCTGTTTATAGTCTTTTCAAGCAACCATTAACAAGCTCCACATTTGTAAGGTTTAGGCTATACAGCCAAAAGTTAGAGCTTTTGGTTTGTTGATGAGTCTATATCATACAGCCACAAATAAAAATATCACCTCAAATATTATACAGAAACACAAATTCACCCTCATTGTCTCATTTTATAAGGCACACTGACCTCTATCTAAGACCTGAGGCTGGTGCAGCTCATAGAGCATACATTGTGAGATTAACCTTGTGAGATTAACCTTATACACGCGGCTTGCCATTCTGTTTCCAGCAACCAGCACATATGCTATAAGAAAAAGAATGTAGACATGGATGCTTTCCAGAATAAAACAACCACAAAGTTGAATGGGCATGACAGGCTACTCATTGCCCTATACTAACACTGTTATAACTGGTATAATTCTTCAGCTAAAGTTTAACTGTCTGTCAGTTGCAGGTTTCCGCCCTTATCTTTGGAGCCATCTGCTGGTACAGAGTCTATTGTTTGATTTAAGAATATATTAATTCTAAAGGGTTTGGTGGTTGGAATGTTACTAACTAAAACAGAAACATATATAATATCTTTCTGTGTTAAAGTTTTGATTGCATTGCCAGAGTGAATACAAAGTCAACGGCATGTGAATACAAACTAAATTGGCCTTCATTCATTCATTCATTCATTCACTCATACCCTGCTACCCAAGTCTTGCAAACAGCCACTGCTGGGCAATGTCTTAGCTACATTGTAGTTCAGTTTTTCAGCAATGTGACTTTTGCAAAACTATTTTCTGAATCTGGTTTTTAAAATTAGTTTAGCTATTTTTTTTCTTTTCCATAAGCTACACTTTCAGAGCACATACAGAACTGTGCCTTCTTGTTTTTGTCTTGTGATGTTATGTCTGGTGTCCCTGTTATTTAATTATTATTTATTTAAAATGTCCTTATCCATTATGCACTTTATTATTATTAAAGATTTGGTAATGCTAAGTAATGCTAGATGTCTAAGGTTTCACTTTTTTTTGCATGACCAGTTATTGTGTCCAGAGCCTATACTTCCCCCTGGCCCAGAGGAAACCGCTCCAAAGAGCCTGCAACTTGCTCTGGTGCTGCCTTCAATGCAATCTACTAAAGTGGCCGCTGGGGAAGCTGTCACTGATGGGGGGTGGATCCTGGTGTTTCTTACAGGAAACAGCGGGTGTAGCTTGGCCATCACCTGTCTGATCCCTGGTCCACTACCTCCACCTCAGGTGTGCATGCTGTCACTATTCCTATTTTGCCTAAGTGCAGCTTATCAAAAGGCAACAAGTCTGTTTATTAATAGTGTCTCATTTGGCTGTGTAGTGTGGCTAATAATTTGTAACTCAACCCAACTAAGAGAGCAGAAATGCAGACACACAATTACTGTGATGCACCCTCCCCATTGCTACCTGTAACAATCAATAGCTTTGTTGTCAAGACTGTAGAGTCATTCAAGTTTCTGGGTGACTTAATGTTTTTCCTGAGTCAGCCAGGGAAACTGAATGACTCTAGCTCGGTCTGGGCCAGGTTCTCATCACACTGCGCTTGATAGTCTTCTGACTTCAGTCATCACTGTGTGGTTTTCCTCAGCGTCTGCCCCAATAACAATAATAATAATAACAATAAAATATTCTTCAATGTATTCACACAGCATGGAGGCAGACTGGGCAATTGCAGCTGTCAATCAGTAACCCATATGATGCCAGGGTCAGGGAGGTGCGATGTGACATTGCGAGGTGATCAGTCTTATCATACAATTAACATCACTGAGTGGCTTCCCTCTGGTAGGCAGTACCATATGGATAAGGACCTCACACTTCCTAAATAGGTTATTTCAGTCCTAAGTAACTGAAAATGACTGTGATATTGTTCTTATTTGTTTATGGTTCTGAAATAATTAAACCAGTGAGACAGGACACAAGCCTGGAAGTAGTAATAATTAGAGGCAAATGATATTCTCCCATTTATTGTATTCTGAACACAGAGAGTGGTAATAACAGGCGAGGATATCATTAATAAACACATGATCCATATCATAAATTAAACAGCCATTTCTCAGGTAAAAGAAATAGCTTATCAATAAATACATTATCAAAATGAAAATAAATAAATACAGTATAAAATTAAATAAATATATTCAGTAGAAAAATGTATGGGCTAATTTCCCATTGCTAGCTTGATCGAATATTTGGAATGCAAACTGCCCATAGGGCATCAACAGTGAAAGTTCACCATGTTGTTGACACGCAGTGACTTTAAGTAACTTGACCTCCTCAACCATATCCAAATACTAAATTCAACGACTGGTGTTGTTTCCTCAGTAGTCGGGGAGCATGGAGTAAACAAGATGCAGCAGTCTGCGTAGCTGCTCTTCCACATCTTTCCTGATAAACGCCCATGACGATTGGCTATAATTCTAAACAAAAAGAAAAGGAAAATGTGTAATTTAATGTAATGTATGTCATGTCCAGGGCTTCAGTTCTGGACTATTCAGAAAAATACATACAAAGAACCTGCTCATCTCAAAAATCAACCCATAATGGGGTAATTTCCCAAACCGTTTAAGACTTGATGTTTTTACATTACCATAGGTCAGCCCAAGTTATACTTCTATGCTCAACTTCAAAATGTTCTCCTACCCCTGTAGTCTGTATTCGCCTGTGATAGAAAACTGCCGGGAAAAACGAGCGAATCGGAAAAGCTGTACAAATGTACGTCAATTTGAACATTAGCTATGCAGTTAACCCGCCCTCAAGAAACGTTAGGCTGCCTGCAGACAGACCCACTAGATGGAGCGTCACAGTGTTGTTAGCCAATCAGAGGCGATACATTTGCATATCATTACTATTCATAAGAATACTCTCGAGCTATCCCTGCTCTCGTTTTAACCTAACTAAAATAGCTTGAAACAAGACAACCACAGCATATTTTTTGTCGAAACCAACTCTCATGACATTATTTTAGATAAGAGACCACGACAAAATTAATGAAAATACGATGGAATGAGATCTTTAACGCTAAGATCTTCTTTGGAGCGCTCTTAAGAACGCTGTGAACAAAGAATGCGTTTCCCAGAGTCGCTCTTAGCTTAAGAAGATCTTTCACTAAGAAGGAAATGTAAGATCGAGCTGACCCACTCTTAACAGCCTTCTTAGCGATCAAATGCTCACTGAGCATAGCCTGCCACTAGGGGCGTGTAGATTTCTAGGCTTTAGTCAACCTGGTCTCATGGCTTTTCGTGATACTGTCACGAAAATAGATTCTATTGAAACGTGATACCATCACGATTTTTTCGTGCATGGACCACGTTTCCCTTATATGTATTCTTTAGTGATCAAGCTGCGTCAGGGAAATGAATATCTAATGTTCAATGTTGAAATGCGCTCATAGCTGTGGACCCTGCTCTCGTTCCCTGCTCTCGTTCACCTAACTAAAATAGCTTGAAACAAGACAACCACAGCATATTTTTTGTCGAAACCAACTCTCATCACATTATTTTAGACAAGAGACCACCACAAAATTAATGAAAAAACGATGGAATGAGACCTTTAACTAATATGGGAAATGCGGCCAATACCTATTGACAGACTGATCTTCACAACAGACTCCTGTCACTGGTTGTTGCTAAAGAAAAGTAAAAAACCAAGTTAAAGAACCACCTTTACCTTTTTTATCAGGCAGCGCTTCAAGTTGCGGAAGTGTTTCTTAAGTTGTTTTGAGATATTTCTTGATGGCCCCTTTGTGACCTGCAAATACAGATAAATAAAATTACTAAAAAAAGTATTTCTTTAATAAGAATTGGTCTGTGGGTCATGATTCAGGTTGTTTAACTTTAGTGGACTTACACAAGTTCTAAGTTCTGAAGCCTGCCGATTGAGAACATTGAGCAGGTTATCCAGCTTTGTCTTATCCCAAGAATCTGTGACATTTGAACTTCTCAAAAGCTTCACTATCTGATTTGTGGCCTTATGCAGAAATGCGATCTTATGTTCCTCCTACAACAACAGAGAAGTACATTACTAAACACTTAACAACAATCATACATAATAAAAAAAACAATTATCACTATTCCTTGATAAATAGCAAACCGTCCGGGTGTTTTTACTTTTCGTGAGTGTGTTAATTGATGAAGTTCCCTTTTTATTTCATAATGCCAGCTACATACAAAATGTGTAAAGAATATTTTCCTTAAAATCAAGATCCCCCTGCCTTCATGCTGCAAACATTGATATGCAAACATTAAAAAGCTTGCATTAAAGCATAAAAAGCTGTTGCCATTGACAAGCCTGATGAACATGTAATTTTAACCTAGTTTCAAAATAAGTTTATGTTGCTTCTGCCACATAGCCACATAGCCATCAGCCAATATGTTACATAAATATATCAATAGAAGCTCATGAAGTGTGTGGAATTTGACACATCATGCAATTACTCTAGCGACATATAGCGTATTCAAGTGACTTGGAACTTGAACCTGATTAAAAAGAAGTCAGTTTTAGCTTAGTAGTCTAGGTGATAACTTTCTCTGTCTCCTATACAGGACTATCTCTGCAAATACAATGGTAAATCTAGTCATGGACTGAGTTCATTTTATGATCTCAGGCACCATCTAGTTGAAGTGAGAGGGGGCCACCACCGCTTTTTTTGTAAAAAACAAAACAAAACAAACAAACACACACTCCAAACAATATTAGACAGTTCAAATATTTATGATTAATAAGCACATTGCATTAACTTAGTAAAATATTTAACCTGCATTTTACACTTTAAGTCAAAAAAGAATCATACCGTGCCATGACTCAAGTTATGGTATAGATCCGGAATGGAAGTTATTGGACATTCATCAAATTCTTTGACGTGTCCACCCTACCAATGAGAGTAAACAAGAGAAACAACATTTTCAAAAAGCACATTTAGCCTGCACACTTGTAAAACTGTTCAGTTACTTTCAGACATAGGTTACACAAATGTAAAGCCTATCCGATCTTTCAATAATAAATGTGTAGGCCTAATATACAATTTAATGTTTTTTTTTTTTTTTTAACTATTTGTTAATTGTTTTTACAATACTCAACATGCACAAAGTTCAGAAGTAGCCTAAATAAGTTGACGTTTAGCTCTACCCTTTTCATTATTACATATACGTTATAACATTAAAGTATGGTGAGAACTCAACTTTAGAATGCACTTACCATGTCTTTCAAAAGTCTGACACATTCTCCATTATAGCGGTCGTAAATTCGGAGCCATCTACAGGTGGATTGTGCACTTCCAATACAACTAAGAAGCAAAAAACAAATCCAATAATTCTTCATATGCATTTTGCCGACACGAAATATTTTTTTATCCGCAGTGTGCGAGTGTCGAGTTATTCATTCAAGTCACACATTTTAGTCGATCTGGCCATTTTTATAGCAGTAGGTCTATGTGAAAAGGGAAAACGAATGGGACCGAGGCGGCATTTCCCATGACTCCAGAGGCACTTTCGAAGCCCTGCCCATCTCAGTCAATCCTGTCTTTAGACTTATTTCGTAAATTAGTCAAAATACTTTATTAGCCTAATTAGCATTGGTTATTTAAGCCTAGCTTGTGGTTCACATTTAACTGAAAAGGGACAAACTGAATCTTACCTTGCGAAATGCACTTCCTTCACCAAATGGATCGTCTTTGCAATTGGTTTAGTCTTGCTGTAACGTTGGATTGGTAACTACATATATCGACGATTTCGCTAAATATTTATTTCGCGACGACATGCTAAAATAGCCTATATATTTTTTAAATTTCAAATTTAGGTTATTGTCCGTGTCGGTCAACTATCAGACGCGTAGCCTACTGCGTGTTGAAATGAAAAGTGAAGTCAGCCAGCCAAAAACGTGAGCCAATTTCACTTTCGTATTGCGCTTGAGAATGATGTAATATGCCTATCGCTACCATAGCGGATATTTAGTAATTTCCCTACAAACCTTTCATCTGTTCTTCCATGCCTGTAAGTAGGATACTTGTGCTGGGCATACACTGCGATTTTTTTCAATCGCGTCATTCAGCTCCTGCTCTAACTTTACGACTGAGTCGCAGGGCTTAAAAGGTCGTAGCTTACTATTCATGTTCTCGCACTATACGATCGAACACTGATGCAACCTGGCTTGTCCACGACACTCAGGTATGGCGGGTGAACGATGCCGTCCCATACAACCATAGATCCACCGAACGTCATCCTAGAACGAACGAACGCCAGTTTGTTTACGCCGCGCACGTCAGTGAAGGCTACTCCAGCTTATCGACTTATTTGGCATGTGTAGCCATTTTTTTGGTGAGGTTGTGCATTTTGTCGGCCTATTTGATTTTGTTGTTACTTTTTCTTCAAATCAGTCAATGTCCACACCAGGAGATAGAATGCTGAAGTCGAGTTTATTTGCAGTAACTTTTCAATTACAGAAGTCACCGTGAGAAACACATGAAGCGTCTACCATTTGTTAATGTCGAGTTGTCGTATTTCTGAAGTACTGCCTATGTGCACTGATGTTTAGAATGGGATTTGAATTTACATATGCTCAATGGCACCTCTCCAGCTTATCTGTTTTAGGGGCATCTATCCTGTAGAATCTTAACAGGTTATCTCAGCCTTGTTGCGCATCTACCTCTTGAACTACAGTTGCAATTTACTCACGAGATGGGGATAATTACCTACGGTTGTACCCTGCTTTCAACCCAGGTGTTTGGCCTGTTGCCCTGACACAAATCATGGAGTGACTGATATGCTGTGGTGGGGCCTCTCTAGAGTAGCCCATCCTTTGGGAGCAATAACTGTACTGTAGCTATTGGCCCGTGGACTGTAGCAAGACACAGAGGCCCTGTCCTGTTGTAGTTATTTGGCACGTGGACTGTAGCGAGACACCATCGTGATACCCAGGCACCGTCCCGCGACACTTAGTCACTGTCTCGCAGCACCCAGGCACTGTCCCATGCGCCTGTTTGAGCATTAATTTACTGTACTGTTGCAACTTGGGGTTAAGGTTAGTGCTGGGGGTGGTCCAGGTTGTCCACTTCCGGAAGACAGTGTCGTGGCATAATATACTAAAACAAGCGCAATACAGTGTCACGGGACAGTGACTGGGGCACCACGAGACAGTGTCTGGGTGTCGCGGGACAGAGACTAGCTGCCGAGAGCCGAGACAGTGCCTGGCTGTCACTGGACAGTGCCTTGGTGTCTCGCTACAGTCTTCGAGCCACCAGCTACAGTACAGTACAGTTATTGCTCTAACCGCCTCTCTGTTTAGCTTGGTCCAGACGCCACACTCCTCTCCCATACCACCTTAAGATCAGAAAGTTACTAAGATCACAATTTCATTAATAAATGAATGAATTGTGCTCAAAGAATAGACATTGTGTTATCAGGTAATACATACGCATTCATATATATTGTACATATATAACTGTGTATATATATTATTAAAGATTATTGTCATGCACCCTCCACACAGCTACCTGTACAATCAATAACTCTGTTGTCAAGACTGCAGAGTGATTAAAATTTCTGGGCGCTACAATTATAACGACCTAATGTTTTTCCTGAGTAAGCCAGGGAAACTGAATGACTCCAGCTCGGTCTGGGCCAGGTTCTTGAGACACTGCGCTTGATAGTCTTCTGACTTTTGTCATCACTGTGCGGTTTGTCTTGGCATCTGCCCTAATAATAATACTACATGGTCCACAGTTGCAGGAGAAATGCCACTGTTATTAGAAATACCGCATTAGGCTTTTTTCCAATACCCAATCAAGCACACATATACACATGATATTCTCCCATTTATTCTATTCTGAACACAGAGAGTGGTAATAGGCAAGGTTATCATTATTAAACACATGATCCACATCATAAGTTTTAGTTTTTTTTATGGTTTAGACATCAATAATCCATTACCTTTTAACTATCAAGTGCAAGTGAGTGTTTAATGATCTACATTAAACATTAAACAGTAATTTCTCAAGTTAAACAAATAGCTTATCAATAAATACATTATCAAGATAAAAATAAATAAATACAGTATAAAATTAAATAAATACATTCAGTAGAAAAAGGTATGGGCTAATTTCCCATTGCTAGCTTGATCGAATCACTGGAATGCGAAATGCCCATAGGGTATCAATGGTGAAAGTTAACAACATTGTCACGCAGTGACTTTAAGTACTTTGACTTCCTTAACTATATCCAAATACTAAATCCAACGCCTGGTGTTGTTTCCTCAGTAGTCAGGGAGCATGGAGGAGACAAGATGCTGCAGTCTGCGTAGTTGATCTTCCACTTCTTTCCTAATAAACGCCCATGATGAATGGCTATAATTCTAAAACAAGAAGAAAAGGAAAATGTGTAATTCAATGTAATGTGGGTATGTCATGTTCAGTGCTTCAGTTCTACCTGGACTACTCAGAAAAATGCATACACTGAACCCACAAAGAACCTGCTCATCTCAAATATCATCTTATAATACATCACACCTTGTATTGATTACCTATTCACAGACGGATCTTTACAACAGATTCCTGTCATTAAAGGCCCACTATGCAGCATTTTTCATTTAATTAATCTGTTTCATACTGTTTAGGATGCTAAAATGAGTCATTACATGGCGAACAAAGATATAGCGGTAGATACAGCACTTGCAATGTTCAGCCTTCAATAGAATGCAGTGCAATACAATGCAATACAGCTGTCTTTAGAGGGAGCTTGTGAGAGAAAAAAACTGAACGTTGCTTAGCCCTTCTTTAAGTCTTTAATTGGTTGTTGCTAAAGAATAGTAAAAAGCAAGTTAAAAAACGATTTTACCTTTTTGACCAGGCAACGCTTCAAGTTACGGAAGTGTTTCTTAAGTTGTTCTGAGATATTTCTTGATGGTACCTTTGTGACCTGCAAATACAGAAAAAAATGACTGAACTATTCCTTTAATAAGAATTGGTCTGTGGGTTATGATTCAGGTTGTTCAACTTTAGTGGACTTACACAAGCTCTAAGTTTTGAAGCCTGCCGATTGAGAACATTGAGCAGGTTATCCAGCTTTGTCTTATCCCAAGAGTCTGTGACATTTGAACCTCCCAGAAGCTTCACTATCTTTTTTGTGACCTTATGCAGGAATGCAATCTTATGTTCCTCCTACAACAACAGAGAAGTACATTACTAATTACATAATACTAATAAAACATAATAGTAATTACATAATAAATTAAAAAATCATATAATAACTCTATGCCTTGATTGATAGCAAACTGTGCAGGTGTTAATTGATGAACAGAAAGTTCCCTTTTTATGTCATGATGTCAGCCAAATACAAAATGAGTAAATAATATTTCCCTTCAGGATAAATCAAGACTCTCCTGCCTTTGTACTGCCTCTCGCAGCTGGAGAACCATATAAAAATCCAACTTTCCAATCACGGAGGGACAAAACATTATCTTTTACTTTAACAGTCAGCCCATCTTCAGCAAGCCTTTGTATGCAGGTCATTCACAAGCGAGTGTGTGTTTACGAGTCGGACAAATGATATAAAGCTAAACAACTTGACCTGCAACAGGCAGAACTGAGATGCCTCATGCAGTATCAGGGTGTAGCTTATTACATCTTGGGCTATTGCCCAAAAGTTTTTATCCAGGGGGTTCGATTTTACCCAGGGGGTATTCTACCTGAAATTGGCCTGATGAACATGCAATTTTAACCTAGTTTCAAAATGACATTTAGGGCCAATCCTCATCACGCACATCAGTGCATCCTTTAGCCTGAAGTATATGTTGCTTCTGCCACATAGCCTACACTATCAGCCATATAAGCCTACACATGCAAATATAATCAAGTCTTGGACTGAGTCAATTTTATGATCTCAGGCAGGGGTGTGGGGTGGGGGGGGGAGACCCCCTGGACGAAATGAAATGAAAGTCCAGGGCGGGGCTGACGAGGGCGAGGCTAGTAAATGACAACAATCGATGCCAGAAACATGGATTTGGCCTCGCAGTCTGCGCCGACAACGAAGGGCTCCCAAGTGTTCTTCCACCATACATAGTTCTCTTTGTTATCTGCTTAGAAAATCGCTATGTTTTATTTTGTGTCACCTCAACTATCATAGATAACTATTCGAGTACTTGCATGTAAATAGGAAAGACGTGGATGCGTTTGGACATTTCTAACTCCAAGGCTGTTTGGATGAACTGAATGAACTGGGTTAAGCTAAATGCCAACAAAGTAGCATCGTGCGCCAGAGTGATTGCGTGCATGCACAGAGACAAAACAGGTATGTATCCACTTGTCTAAATTAGGAGAAGAACATATTTCAATATTGAAATACGGTGGCGTTTTGCTTTAAGAGCAACGTAGTGAAGAAGACTCGTAAGAGATGGTTTGGGGAACACATTTACAAAAGTAAACAACTTCCATAAGATATATCTTAAAGGCCCACTATGCAACATTTTTCATTTAATTAATCCATTTCATACTGTTTAGGATGCTAAAATGAGTAATTACACGGCGAACGAACGGTGTAGAATGCGCCACCGTGGCCTATAGCGGTAGATACAGCACTTGCAGCGCGGACCGCCTCCAATAGAATGCAGTGCAATACAATGCAATACAGTGGTCTTTAGAGGGAGCTTGTGAGAGAAAAAAACAGAACGTTGCTTAGCCCTTCTTTAAGAGTCTTCTTAGCCCACAAACAGTGTGCGTTATCGGGAAACCGGGCCCGCCTAGGTTAACAACCCTAAGTATCCTAAAGGCATGCATTGTTATGGCAGGTCATGCAGCACCAGAAAACACCCCAAGCCCAACACCAGATTTGGAAGAAGGTGAGCACGTGGCCTAAAAGATTATTCAGTCTCCAAATAAAATATCAACACTTTGCCAACAACGTAAAGTTACATGATGAAAACTACTGTAGCCGCTTATTAACTTGTAATGTGAGGCTATATCTCAGGAACAGAGGCATGTAGAAATAAACGGTTTCACCCACTGCGAGCTTAGACTCTCACCTTTCAAACGAGCCCATGTGTCTATATAACACAGAATAGGCTACCCTGTGGCTGAACAAAAACTGCCATCAATTATGTAAATGAATTATAACAAATTCTGACTCAGAATGAATTATTATCATTGGGGATGTACAAAACATACAAAACCAAAGTGTTGTGATCAACAATTAATTACATACTAAACTAATAATAGGCAAATAGAAAACTCCATTAGTAGTGTGCGTGTGTTGGTACGGTTTGGGGGAAATAAGGGGCCCAAAAAGATTTTCTTTCAGGGGGCCCAAAATTGCTAGCTACACCCCTTATCTCAGGCACCATCTAGTTGAAGTGGGATGGTAAAAAAAAACATTCCAAACAATATAGTTTAAATATTTATGATTAATAAAAACATTGCATTAACTTAGTAAAATGTTTAACCTGCATTTTACACTTTACATCAAGAATGAATCATACCGTGTCATGACTCAAGTTATGGTATAGATGCGAAATTGAACTTTTTGGGCATTCATCAAATTCTTTGACGTGTCCACCCTACCAATGAGAGGGAAAAAAAGGAACAACATTTTCAAAAGGCACATTTAGCCTGCACACTTGTAAAACTGTTCAGTTAAGCCTACTTCTCACACATAGGTTACACAAATGTAAAGCCTATCCGATCTTTCAAAATATAATAAATACAATTGACTGTTTAAAAAAAAAAGATATATTTGCAAATAGTTTTACAATCCTCAACATGCACAAAGTTCAGAAGTAAATGTGTTGACGTTTAGATCTACTTTTATAATTTTATGCCTACATACAGGCCTAACGTAAGTAACGTTAAAATATGGTGACAACTCAGATTATAGAACGCACTTACCATGTCTTTTAAAAGCCTGACACATTCTCCATTATAGCGGTTGTACATTTGGAGCCACCTACAGGTACAAACTGCCCTCCCAATACAACTGAGAAGCAAAAAGCAAATCCAAGGATTTTTATTATGCATTTTGAGCTGGGAATAATTTTTATCCGCTGTATCCGAGTGTCGAGTGCTAAGTCACACATTTTTGTCGATCTGGCCATTTGTATAAGAGGTATGGAAAGGGAAAACAAAGTATGAATCGGTACGAAGGAAAACGAAGACCGGTACTTCCCATGCAGGATTCCAGAAGGAAGGTTGCCTACGGTTCACTTTCCCTTTCCCTGCTGCACGTGGCCAATCCTGACTTTTGGTTTATTTCGTAAAATATTCAAAATAGCCTAGGTCTACCTTATTAATTATCCGACTTTATTTCGCCTGTGGTTCACATTTAATTCAAAAGGGTCAAAGTTAATCTTACCTTGCGCATGTACTTACTTCACCAAATGGATCGTCTTCGCTGGTTTGATTTGGTTAGTTTAGTCATGCTGTAGATCGGTAACAGAATGGGTCAACCATTTCGCAAGCGGCATGCTAAAATACTTTTTAAAATTTCCGACTTATTTTTCGTGTTTACCCGTGTCGATCAATTGTCAGACGCGTAGCCTCCTGCGTGTTGACATGAAACGTTATTGGCGGACAATTTCACTTTCTTACCGCGCTTGAGAATGATGTAATATGCCTAACCATATTTAGTAATTTCTCTTCCGTTCTTGCCTGTAAACACGACTTATGAAGTTCCAATTAGGTTACTGCAGGATGCACAAAAGGCATGAGCTAACGACAGTTGACGTAGATTACAGCCTAATGATGATATATTTGCGTTCCCAGTTCCCAGTTAGAAGCGATGAGGGCAACGTCATGTCACAAATCTTATAACGAGCACGCCCATTTTCGTGGTAAAACATCTGGACAGTTGACTGCTAGTGAATGGAGGCAACATCCTATCAACGTGCCAAAAGGTTGCTTGTATTAAAGCTGTGAGGCGCAGGGATGTATAGCCTATTTCTTCATTTTAGAAGCGGATTCCTATGCTAGAGTGGGATAATTGACATCTGGTTTATGTACTACTTATTCACAAGCAAAAGTCAGGGGATGCCGCGCCACACACAAAAAGTAACAATGTAAAAAGAGATCCAGACGAAACTAACAGTGAACTTAAGTAAAATTAAAAATTATATACCCTTTAAAATTATATGTATATTGAAATATTGAGTTGAAATGTGAATGTTGTTCACACAATGACATCATGCCTGCATTTTAATCAGGTGTAAATGTTTTTTTTTTTTTTAATACACTGAGTATTTATATGAGAAAATGTTCATCTACTACATATATGCAGTATAATGTAGCCTGATAGTGTTTTATGGGAAGTAAAAGTCTTACCTGCCTCTTATTTAATTTTTTTTTAAATTTTCCAATTTATTTTTTTAGCTTTTGTTGGCCTAATCTTCTAGCACAGATACTGCTTGAGTAAAATGACCACTTAATTCAGTTTGCCAATAAATAAGCTAGTAGACAATTAAATCCGTCAACCAATTTATTTATCCCAAAAGAAAATACATATTTACATTAGTTATGAACATTTTGTTCTTATTTGTTTGAATAATATTAATATTTAAAGGAAAAGAAAATTCCATATTCCTTCCCCTTGAGAACTCAGACACACTTCCACCACAAACCTAAGACACACAGCAAATGCACAACAAATTCATTATGTGACTTTAATGATAAATAAATACAAAAGAGTAGAACTACAAATGCAGTTTAGAATTTCTATTCAATAGATTTAAAGTATTTAGCCTGTTTTGAGAAAAAAAATAATTTGTCTTAACTCTAGCAGTTGATTCTGCATTCTTTTAGCCTGTTAACTACTGACACACAAAAGACAAGAACTTTAAAACAAAAAATAAGACTTATATAAATTAACACAAATGATACATGTCATGTTTATATCATTATATTAATAGGCCTATACTTTTTTGAGAAGTTTGTCACTTAGGCAATAGTTAAGCTATTATCTGCAATAAGATTGACAGCCTGATGTATTGTTGGCTTGTTGGAATTGTTACAGATAAAATAACAAAATAATTCTTCATGTGCCATTGTTAGAGACAGTCATTCTTCTTTTCGACAGAACATTGTGAAATCTATGCAGCGTGTTCCTCATCTGTTTCCGCACCGTCTCCCAGGCACACCTGCTAAAGTTCTGTGAGGGATGACACTTAATTTAGACATGTAGCCTAGAAATTAAGCAGTGACGTAAAGCTCATTCTCGTCTTCAGGTGTGACTATAGACCAGGGGTGGCCAACCAGTCAGAAACCAAGAGCCCAGTATTACAAAGTGCCACATTCATGGACACACATGAGCATCACCCATCCTTTCCCCTCTCTCTTTCACTCACCCCTGCTATAGACCATTATGAACACAACATACCTCGTGTTTGAGAAGATCCTCAAGTTGCATGAAGTGGTTTTGGACCGGAGATAAGGTGGAAATGGCTCCCTTCAATAAAAAATATGTATGTCAAGCATTTCAAAGGCGATGAAATTTCAGCAGCGATGAATTGATGAATTCTAAGAATATGTTGATTAAAGGTATATAAATTATTTTGCTGGGATGAAACTCACAGAAGCAGGCCTAAGGCTATCGGAATGCAATCTGCGAAGAAGAACTTGCACGTTTCTCAGTTCATTATGGTCCCAGGAAATGTTTTTCTCAAAGAGCTTTAAAGCCAGCCGAAAGGTCTCATTCATTGTGGGATCTTGTTCCTGCAGAAAGAAAATCAAGCGGGCTTCAGCTGAGTACCAAAATGTTATTATTTTAATGGAAAATAAATAATACGATATTCCGATATTGCGATATTAGGGCTAAATAATTTACCCCTTTGATATGAGGAATCAATGAGATGTTTTCAGCCATTAATGGAGGACATTTTTCCTGCAAGAAGATTCATTTGATTTCATTTCAAGATCATTTGATCAGGCACTTACAATTTAATTATTCATTTTTTGTAGACAATATGTGAATATGTGGCACTCACCTTGTGTTTCATTTTATCCAGCACCTCTTTCAAATGTTGAATTAAGGGCCTTGTTGACACACCATAACAAAAATACAAAACCAAAAGAAAATGAAGTATTCTAGCCATAAGACTTTCTCCACAAGCTTGCTAGATTTTGTCTAAGATGTGTCATGCTGCCTTGCATGTCTGCTTTAAATAGACAGAAGCCAGCGCATGCTGGTCATTTTTTTCTGTGTCTGGGTGATGAATAAACAACAAGAAACTGAAAGAAGGTGACAGCGGAAACAACACAGGTGATGTAATTACAGTTACACCAGTCTTACCTGAAATTCCCTTTCAACAACTAAGCTATGTCCATCCTGGATGAAAATATCCCTTTGTGAATTGTAGGCTAAGTTATAACATTTAATACTAAATTAGCCAAAGTTAATCAGTTTTTAATCAACTGCCAGTACCCTATATTTTCAGTTGGTGTCCTGGTTTCTCGATTATGCGGTTGGTAGTCCAATGACTTCTGTTGTGTAGCCTAAATGAAATGAATAGCCTAACCAAGATGGTTTCTTGGTTTTCACCACGGTTCACAACCAAAAGGTTAAGCCCATGTGTCTTTCTTCACTGTAGCAGCATTTCAGTAGCACTACTCAATGAAACTCCTCATTGAAACTCATTTGACTCATTATAGGTAGGAGCTAAATGAGGTTTTCATGCAGCCTATTGAAAGAATGTGCACTAATTGCTATTGTCTGAGGCTTTAGCCTACTTTCACGCAAAACATAATTTGTGTGTTGTGTTCTGTGGGAGAAACTACAAACGTATTTTGAAAGGCTGGGTTATCATTTCATTTTCTCGTATGCCTGCACTGATGAGATCATATTCGCCCACGCGGGCTCAGTGTTTTGAGAGTAGGCTATAGTAAACACACCCTACTGTAAAAGTGTCCGTATGACAGTTATTAGAATGGCATGTTTCAGGTTGTTTGATGTGTGACCTCTCGACGAAATAGTAGTGAAAGCTTATAGCCCACGGTTTAAAACTTGGCCGGCATTCCCAGCCTTTAGTGTCAAATAGCCTGCATTTAGAATAATATTAGGTTCTCTTTCGTTTCGAAGCCGAAATGTACAAATGGATGATGCCTATCATCTCCTACTTTACTAAAGTCATTTTTAACCAACCCTTGAAAAGGGCAGTAAGCGCTTTGACTCGCGCAGGCAATCCTTAGACAGCCTCTTTGCCTCCTTCATCAGCACTACTGCGTGTTGTTACTGAGTCGCTCCCTTTGCCTTTGCAAATATATTCCTTACAATGGCTTTTTTCAAAGCCCAACAAATAGCTTTTTTCAAAGCTTGGATTCTGTTCTGCTCAAAGTTCTCACTTCGGCAACCCATCTGGTGTCCAGAGACGCAGAATGGCTACTAAGAGCTGCGAGGGATGTGACAACGTCCGACCTCCGACCGCCATGTTGCATGTTTCTAGTGCTTGGGAAGGGAGCACGCCATCTTGGCCCTCTCTCAACCCGAGCTTTGCTTGGCGTGTGCTAAGCTGTCGCCCACAGCGATCGCTAATAGGGTGGCCTTCTTCGTGGGGACAGCCAGTGGTCCACAGGCGGTTGTTTCCCTTGCTGGCCCTGGTCTGTCTCCTTCTCCCCACACCTCCGAGCGTGCCCCGACGCCTTCGTACTCGGCTGAGCCACCCGGAGCCTCTGCTGCTTCGGCTAGGTCTGCTGGGCCTACTGTTAGCCACCTAGCTGCTAGCTAGCTGCCCAGTAGGCAGGCACAGGCATTTCACCGGAGCCCAGCCTTCCCCAGATGCTAGGCGGCCAGGCGGCATTTTACGCGATGGAGAACGTGAGCGTCATTGGCCTCCTGCGTCTAGCTCGCGTAGAAGATGCCATCGCTGACTGTCTGGCGCCTACCTCCGCGACCACCTGGACTTCTCCTCCTGAGCTGCCTTCCAAAGTGTGCCAGCGTATGGAGAAGTTCGTGGGCAAGGCGTTCATTTGCTCTCTCTGAGGAGCTGGTCTCAGACATGGCGGCGGAGCCGTCCGACCTCACGCTGCACCAGCTGAGAAGGGCAACCTCCCTCACTTCCCTGGCTATTCGGGCAGCAGTCAAGGCAGAAAGACGCTCGCTGGGCTCCCTCGTCGCCGTTGACCGCCACCTGTGGCTGAACCTGTCTGCGATGGCAGAGAAGGAGAAACGGCATCTTTTAGATTGCGCCAGTCTCCTCGGAGGCCTTGTTCGGCCAGACGCTGGAGTTTCAGCGTGAGCACATGGAGAAGACCAAGTCAGCGGTTCAGGCCCTGCAGCCGGTCTTGCCTAAGCGCACGGTCACTCTTGCCACTGCTCTCCCGGCGCCACAGACGCGCTCTCGCATGCCTCAGCACCCGCTGCAGAAGAAGAGTAAGACAGAGACGGCCAAGCCTGCGCCTCAGCCAGCAGTGGACCGTCGACAGTCTTGGCGGAGATCCCGCTCTCGTGGACATGCGCTCTTGGCCACGCGCCTGTCGGGAGCCTCGCCAGCGGCAACTGCAGCGCTCCTGATGCGCTCGCGTGTGTGCAGCAGGAGACATCACGCGGTTACGGTCCATCCACCTCTCTGCCCCTGTGTGCTCTAGAAGGCACGGGTCTCCGCTCTGCAGTCCCCAACTCAGATTGTATTCCCCCGCTTCAGCGGTCCTCTCTGATCCCACGTCCTCAAGGGGCGCTGGGTTTGCCTTGTTCACAAGCACGCCACACACACGCTCCTGCCCTTCTAGGGCAATGTTTGACAATGAGCCCCGGCTCCGGCCGCCCTACAGTGCTGTCAACTGACCCTTGTTCGAGGGTCATTGAGCTCTCGGCTCTGCTTGAGACGGGAGGTTCTATGCCCGTCACTCTGTGTCCGGTCAGAGCGCTGCGTGCCTATCTGACACGTAGGCAGGGCATCAGGAAAACGAACCAGCTGTTCGTCTGCCATGGTGTGCGAGCCAGGAGTTAGACCTTGTCTACTCAACCCTTGTCTCACTTGCTGACAGAGGCCATAGGGCTGGCGTAAGAGGCGGCGGGCGTTCCCTCGCCCGCGCATGTTAGAGCCCACTCCACCCGTGGGTGGAGGCCTCCTAGGCCTTCTGCAAAGGCGTCCCTGTACAGGATATCTGCATGAGTGCCCCTTGGGCCTCGAGCAGTACCTTTGCAAGTTTTTACGCACTGGACGTCGCCAGAGAGCGTGCCTACGCCCCACGGTAGGCCATTGAGTCCGACCGCCTCGGGCTCCTCGGCTGAGGGCTCTTGAGGTTTGGTTGTAGTGATCCATTCGTACGTTTCGGCTTTGAAACGAAAGAGAACGTTACGGATACTGATGTATCCTCGGTTCTCTGAGTGAGAAGCCGAAAGGTACGCTTCGGGCCTCAATTCGCCCGCGCAGGTGCTGCTGGGCAAAGAGGACCTGAAGCGTAAGCGCGGTCTAGATATAGACTTTCTGACGTCACGCAGGGCTGTCTAAGGATTGCCTGTGCGAGTCAAAGCGCTTACTGCCCTTTTCAAGGGTTGGTTAAAAATGATTTCAGTATAGTAGGAGATGATAGGCATCATCCATTCGTACGTTTCGGCTTCTCATTCAGAGAACCGAGGATACGTCAGTATCCGTAACGTTATAGGTATTATGTAATAATTGATTGCTATCTGTGAAATGAAGTCATTGTGATTGTTTTTTGTATTATAGGCTACTCCTCTCTTTTAGAACAGAAATGACCAATTTCTTTTTTCCAATTTGAAATTGTTGAAATATCTGTCATGTCATTATTTCAAGCATTTTGTTAAATTCTGTAGTTTTTGAGTAAAATTTATTTTAAGTTGGAGTTTTGTGAGGGGGTCACTAAAAAAACACAAGGGCATCCCCATCTTTTCAGTGCTTTGTTGCTGACTGCTCCTGTAATTGTGTTGGGACTCTACTTAAACAAAATTGTAATGGATGAGTCCACAACAGACTCAAGAGGGCGCTGTGCATTAACAAATGGGCAGTTGGAGTCAGTCATGACTAGAGAATGCATAGGCATCTGGACCCTGGTTGTATATCAGTCTGCCTCTAAATTGGAAGGGACAGGGATGTTATGTCCACCAGAGAGTCTAAATTAGTTGTACTTCAGCTTTTACATTAGTAATCAGTATAATGACTTGAATTTTGACAACGGGTTAAAGTCTTTAGAACATTGTACGTGTTGTGTACATGATACATTATGAATTTAAAATACTTTATTTCACATAAGTCATTCTACTGCGAGAAAACATAATGGGAGTAGCCCACAATTTTAATGGTGTTCCCAGATAATGTGCAGAATTTGGCACATATCCAGTTCCGAGAAAGCATTTCTTGAAGGTATGATAACAGATGCACACAAGTATCAACAGGCATGGACACACACACACACACACTCACCCCCTTCCAAAAAAAAAAAAACGTAACAGGCTTGTAGCTACACGTTCTGACCATGTGATGTGTACCTCTGTTATGTCAGCCACATGATTGTCTGGTACGAAATGAGGAACCGAAAAAGTTGGATGTACATTTTGCTGACATTATTTCTGATTCATAAAAGAGGCCTTAGACAAGCAGTGCTGCTCAAGCAATGCAGTAAACTTTGCCAACTTGTCATGACAAACTCATTTCTCTCTGATAATGTCCATATCGCTTGTTGTATTATGCAGAAGTTATAAGTGCTCTTATTGTGTGCTCTCATTGCCACTCTTCACCACACCATCCTCACTGACCAGACCCCCCAGAACAGTTCTGGAATTGGCCTTGGCAACCTCACAGAAAGTTTAAAAACGCTGTGACCACGGATAGCTTTTGTCAGTGGTGCCTATGCTGATGTTTGGGTTTATGGACAGATGGACAGATTTGTGTGCCTTTAAAGTTTGCTTTCTCTCTCAGCTTCAAGAATGTTCTCTGGCTCTTTGATGTCCTTCTAGCAGTGTGCACACTGCCCTGTCCATAAATTGTCTTCAGGATCAATCTTGAAATTCTTGCCTTGCAACCTCCATCAGTCTTACATAGCATTGACTGCCTAAGGCAGAGCAGATGACCTAGATGATACTACTGCTGACAGTCTTATAAGAACAGGAGTTCCAATTTCTCATTTTGCCATCTATGTCATGCCATTGTTGTTAAGGTGTAACAGTGTGACTTTGTTATATGTCTCATTCTACAAGTGTTTGTCCTCAATTTATATCTAATTAAGTTTACAAAAGAAAACCCTGTGTGCATCCTTCACAGGAAAAGTGATAAAACATAGAGCTGTGTTAGTGGTAATCAAAGTAATAGTAGGAGTATAGAGTTGGTTAACATCACTAGCAAATTGACAGCTAATGTTAACAGAATGGGGAAGCTGAAAGTCACTTTCTGTGCCCAACTTGGTCAGTGCAAGCAGGAACAGTTTTATAGGCCTAGGAGACATCACTGCAAAAACCCTCTATGGAAATGCATTATAGTAATTTAGTAATACAAAGATAGTGGAATTGAGATTTGCCTTTAGTTTTTTTTTTTCATCATAGGATGGTGGCACAAACCCAGGGAGCAAATGGCTCCGAAAATGGCCCTGATTAGCCCCACTTATCACCACGGCCCGATGGTATGAATGCACTTTGCCGTGGCTCGCCCGAGTCAGGCTGTGGTGCTCACAGCAGTCTTATCTTTCCCCTTAGACATAGCTGCATCTCAGGAGTGTCCACATCATTAAGATAACAGGACTCTAATAAAACTTTAGTATCAGTTGAAGAAAATTAGGAAGCATGGTTCTCTCTGGTCGCGGACACAGCCCAACTTCTCAGACAGGAGGTCTACTTCCTCCTTAATGTTGTGTTCACGACTAGAAAGAACACTGACTAAAAACAGATACTGCAATGGGTTGCCTTCAAGGTGCTGGTTTGGGCTGTACCTGGTTCCTGCATGTTGAGGCAGTTTGATTAAAAACATGTTTTCCTTGTACCTGTCTTCTGTATCTGGCATTATCTATCCATCCATCCATCCATCCATCCCACCTTCTTCTGTATCTGTGTCCTCCACTTTTCTCCCCTCTGCACCTCAGCTCCTGTACTCCCTTCACTTCTACTCTTCTCACCTTTTTTTTTTTTTTTACTTTTTATGCAACATTAAGTCATCATCTTTTCTTTTTTTTTAACTCTCCTTTCACATTGGTC